>LOEQ01003475.1:289427-304887 GCA_001685075.1 Bramus lutescens
CATGAGCAAGGAAGTCAGGACCGCGAGGGGTGTGCCCACCCGCTGAGATGATGGTACAGATCTAATGCGAGCTCACCACGGCCAGCTGGACTGCGACTGATGGAGTATGTGATCAATCTGGACTCTCTGAACATGGCTGACAAGGAGAGCTGACTGAGAAGCAAAGGACAATGGATCTGGGTTTTGATTCTACTTCATGTACTGGCTATGTGGGAGCCTAGTGTGTATGGATGCTCACCGTCCTAGACATCGATGGAGGGAGAAGGACCTTGGACTTTCCACAGGGCGGGGAACCCTGTCTGCTCTTTGGACTGGAAATGGAGAGAGAGGGGGGATCGGGGAGGGAAGGGATTTTGGAGGGGGGCAGGAGGTGGAAATTTTTAATAATAATAATAATTAATAAAAAATTTGATATCAGATATTGGATTAAAAATGCAGACTCTGATGGAATAAAGAGAAGGTTGTAGAGCAATAATCCTTCAGCCAGCTGTGTACAGGCTAGCTCGAGTCAGCTGCTTCCTAGCATTCAGATTGGAAGGCCAACCACTATGGTGTACAAGCACTTTGACATCTTTGAGAGAGGTTCACACAGAGAAAACAAGGCCTTTGGTCAACATGCAGCATCAATCAAACCGTGTGATGGAGTCTGGGTACTGGCTTCCCAGAGGGAAGCTCTCAGGGGGAAGCATGGGCTTGTTTGTAGACAATGAGAGGTCTGACTGATGTAGGAAGCAACCACTAATGACCAGGAATGATTTTGAATTAATGTGCATTGTGAGACGCCTTCTTTATTACTTGGATTTTGGCAACAAGCCAATATTTCTTTCTTGATTTTAGAGAAAATAAGTTATTTACAATAAAGATGATGGTAAGGGACCCAAGAGAGTAGGTCCAAGCAAACGGAAAGAAAGGTCTTTGGAAGAAGTGGCTCAAAAGGTCTATTTTTCTTATCTCTGCTGATTTTGGAGATTGGAAGTCATCAGGAGAGAGGAATCTATTGTAAAAGGGGGATTGAACAAAATACAAACTATGCTAAATACCCGAGGGGTAAAATACCACGTAGTGCCCTGCAATGTCATGTAGTACATTTGAAAGGATCAGCATGAAACTGACTGGTTCTGCTTGAGAATCCTGTCTCCATTAGTCTCCAAAAAGAGATTGAGCAGGTTGCTTAGTCTCTTATTGTGTGACATTGTTGAGTGTGTTGCTTAACCTCTTTCTTCTCCTGACTCACCCTTAAAGTGACCATAGGAATAGTATCTACTCTCCAAGGCGATGTGAGAATAACATTGTCTACTATCTGTTGCTTTATTTCAAAACTGAGGGGCTCCAAGTAACAATATTCATGATCTCTCATTATTTCTGTGGGGGGTCTTGTTGTGGGGGGTTACACTAGTTCATCCACTATTGGCTAAATGGTGCTGGTTGATAATTAAAGGCCTTGGTTACTCTCTGTGTGGGCCTCCCTAAAAGGTGTTGAAGAGATTGTACAGCATAGTGGTTGGCCTCCCAGTAGCAAACAATGTATGAAAAGAAGCATAGGACACAAGCTATCCTATTTACAGCTGGCACACATTTGAGGAGAAAGGTATACAGACGGAATCTGTGGACCCATGTGAAGCCACATATGCAAAGTATGCAGAACTAAATAATGCATAAGTACATTATATATTTATCAAATAATACTCTTAAACTGTCTGACAGCTTAGTTGTCGAAGTTTAAGAATGCTTAAACTGAAGCTGCTGACATGAAAAAAATCTTTTCTTCCCTCATTTCTTGTTCTCCTTCATTCATGACTTTTCTCAGGCATAAGAGTCAAGCCCAATCCGGAGGTTTCTGAGTGACACTGATCAGGACTTAGAAACCCATCATCCCAGACAGGAAACATTTGACTATCAGTTCTTCCCAGACTCCTTTCTTAGAAGGTCCTTTTGTAAGTTGTCAGTCTTGGTGAATCAAGACTTGCACTTATTATTAGGTGTTGTTTTAGGGGTTTTTTTGGTTTATGTTTATTATAAATACCCTCTGGAGTTTGGAATAAATAATAAGCCTCCCATTGTACAGTTTCTATGCAATAACATACACACATATTAATTTTCTCCATTTGTCAAATAAGCCAATGGATTTAAGTCTAGAGGTGAATTGGCTTCCTAGATTTCCTTTGTGGTAGATCTATTTCACTGCTCTTACTTGCTTCGAGTGGGAAGGCGCACCCACAGAGAGACAAGTCCTGCTTTTCCTCAGGGCTCCTATGAGCAAAACAGTCACAGGGTTGGAGCCAGGGAGTGCATTAGCCTGCACTCTGTGAGGTAGAAACAAAGCCGTTCTTCATAAGCTTTCTCTCTGAGTAATAAAAAAAAGAAAATGAAATGCACCTTTCTCTTTCCCCTTAGACTCGAGCCCTCTTTACCTTAAAGATTTTTACCTCTTCTCCTGTTTAGTCCCCTAGCAGGTAAGAAAGGCTGGTGGCTAGCCAACTGGAGAACTGTATAGGACCCTTGAAACTCACTTTCCATTTTGACCATGTTGAAAGTGTTTTATTCTCAGGCAGTACCATGAAGTTGCAGGTGTCCAATCCTAACAAATGCGTGACTTGACCCATTGCATTCTTGTCTCTCCTAGGAGACTGACGAGATTGACGGCTTGTGCTGCCTTGACCCATTGCGTTCGTGTCTCTCCTAGGATACTGACGAGATTGACGGCTTGCTTCATGAAGAGGCTGCATAGGAAAAGTTGGCAATATTTTTGTATGTATTGGCAAGGCATAAAGAAAGACAAAGTTGGCAAGGGTTGGAATACTAATTACTACCAGGCTTGGAGAGCCTAGCATGTGCCAGGCTTTGCTAAACAGGCTTTTATTACTCTGGGGAGCAAGCATTGTTATGTCCAGTTCGCATATGAGAAGTTGATATTCAGAGATTCTACAAACTTCACTTCAACTAGGGATAGAGTAAGTTATCTCATGTTACGCATTTTCACTTACAATTACAATTTCTTGAGCACATTACTTACGTGCATTTTTAAAAGGACAAGCGAGTTTTAACAAACGCATCATCAAAAAAAAAGCTAGAATAATCCATCACATTTGTGTAATTTTACATTCAGAATCATGCTGACATCATGCCTCACTACTTAAGGAACTATGACAAGACAGTGTCCTGCCAAGGGTTCCGAATGGAACGGGTTATAGATTTTAATAAATGTGCCCTGGAGGCAAAGAAGCAGAATAAAAATACCTTTACGGATCATTAAAAGCAGCATTCTGGTGTAAAGGAACTTTCAGATTTTATAAGTTTGACTGTCTGTCACTGGTTTTTAATCACAACCAAATTACCCACCAATAAAAGGCAGGCCAGTTCCAATATTTTCATTGACTTCAAAGAATACCACCTCTTCAATGAACTGGTTCCAAAGGAGCAGACTTCTTTTTGATAGCACGTTGACACCTGGTTGCTACATGTCCAAATTTATATTTCTGAAAAAAGTTATTCTGTTTTTATTGCTGCCAGAAATTTCCCTTTCTCTTAACAACAATCACACAGAGCTGTTTGGAATTAAAAAGATAAACCATTTTTCAAAGTGGAGTACCTGCATAGAGTGGAATGGATTAACCCTGTAGACTTTCAACTTCAGTCTAGAGAATTTATGAGCAGAGAGGAGAAACAAGTGATATATAGGGAAATTTATTCATAAAAATCTATGGATGCAAATGAACACAGTGTTTATAGTTTCATTTAGCAGGGAAAAGTTGCAAATGAGATTAATCTTAATTTAGAGTGTTCTATAATCAATAAAATATGAAAACTATGATTTTATTTTATCTTCTTTTATTTTGTTGCTGTAATTGTATGCAGTAAATAAAAGAATTTTCTAAAATAATATAGGAGGATTTGGTTGCTTTTGCTTTTGTGGCATTCATACTTGTAGAAAAACTGATGCATTCAAGACAGAGAATATTGAGGAAAGATAAAACAGTACCCTGTAAGGATACTCTTGAAATCTTCTGCTCAATTTGGTCATAAGAACTCATTCCAATTCTCTGTTTTCTTCAACTGTCAGCTGCCTCATAGTCAATACCAAGAAGGCATGACAGCATTTCAAATATATATAAGCACACACAACAAGTAAATGTCATGATTTTGCCTCCTGATTTCAAAACTTACTACTGAGGCACAGCTATGCTTATTAGACACTTGAATACCTTTTAGGAAAAGTATCATTTAAGTCTTCTGCACAATTTTTATTGGATTGTTGGTCTTTTCACTGTGGAGTCAAAAGAATATTAATATATTCTGAACAATAGATCTTATTAGATATGTGACTTTACATATTTCTATAATTATGTGGGTTGCCTTTGCACTCTATTGCTAGTGATAGTGTATTCCAATGTATAAGCTTGTAACTTTGAGCAAGTTCAGTTTATTTACCTTTTAGTTATGGATGCTTTAGAAAACAAAACTGTGCATGGTTAAATCCAATGTCAGGAAGACTTCTTCCAATCTCTCCTTCTAAAACGTGTGTGTTTTGGCTCTTATGCATTTAAGTCTTTGACTCATTTTGAGTTATTTTCTGTGTATCATTTGAGCTAAGAAACTAAGATCATTCTTGTGCAAGTAATAACTCCATTTACTACATTAGTTGAATGAAAAACACTATTATTTCCCTTGTTGAATGGCCTTGGCCAAAAATTAAAGACTAGAAAGGTATGATTTTACTTCTGGCCTCTTGGGCTCATTTCATAGCTTTATGCACCTATGCTTATGCCAGTAACCCAGTCTTTTCATTGCTGTGCCTCACTATTAAGTCTTGAAAGCAGGAAGTGACTCCTCCAAGTTTGTTCCCATATAAAATTACTTTTGCTATTTGTGAATTATTTTGATACAGTACAGATTTTACAATCCATTATCTAACTTAGCAAAATTTTAACTGGATTTTTTTATAGAAATTGCATGAGGTCTGTAGATCAGTTTGGAAATTTATGACCCCTTCACAATATTGAGTCTTTTGATGAACATATATGCCTCTCCATTTGTTTATGATTTCTTTAATGTTTTTTCTTCCACAAATTACCTCATTGCTTAGCCTTTTATGCCAAATTTTAGTTCACTTATTATTTCTCTGCCATCCTTGTATCCCAGCAGCAGCTACTGATAGATTTGCCTTAAATGGTTTTGGCAAAAGCCTTTTATAGAGCCTTCTCAGCCTTGTATTGTTCTTAATTAGTTAAGAAGAAAGCAAATCCTTTGGATAGGTCTGTCACTCAGAAATCACACAGTCAACACAAAGAACTACAATTCTACAAAACCATACGCTGTTCTGTAGCCTCTGGTACTAGGAACCTGAGCAAGAAATGTTGCTTGTTGTCACCAAGACTGTCTCTGAGCTACCATGGCGAGGGGATGGACATGACTAAGAGAAAATGTGACCTAACTCTTTCTTACTGAACTTTGAATATTTTTATTGATTAATCACTTGCTATATACCATCCATTACATCCTGGGATATTAATGGTTGGTCCTGACATGTCTCATCATTGTCATTACTACTTTGGGACAACTCATTATTTCCCCAATACCATTTCTAGGTCTTTTCTAAGACAGTACCTCTAAACTATAGTAAACAAGCACATGGAGATTTACTTCCTGTTCTTGATCAAATGTATTGTGGGTAGCCTGGAGGCTCAACTCCATTTTCTTTCTACCTCAAAACGCAGCTCAAAAGAACAGTTGCAATTTTGAGCCATGTCAAGAGTTTTAGCTGATAATAGGGAAGTGGAAAATTATCTGCCAATATTCTGTCTTCTTTCTGGAAGTGAGCACTCCAACTAGGTGAGCAGGCAGAGAAATGAGCATTTGAGAATAAAAATATCTATCAAAGAATACTGGAAGATTTTCCTATTAAGGTTCGAGTTAAGAGCATTTACATTGAGTAGCCTTGGACCTCATAGTAATGCAGTAGGGTGATAATTCGCTATAGGGAGTGACAATATTATACTATTCCTGAAAGTGAACCATTTGCAGCAGTCATTATATGCAGGCAATCCAATATATCCAATAAAGTGTTACTTTAAAGGTTAAAGAAATAGTTGAACAGTCTCAAAGACTCTGCAAAGTTAGCTGTATATTCCTAAACCAAATAATCACGTTGGGATATTTTCCAATAACACTTCCCTTTTCCAGACTAACAAAATGCACTGACTATCATATTGTGACCAATAACATAATAGACCACTAAGATGGGCCATGTTTGAATTGAGGTGATTGTGCTAACATGATGCATTTTCTTTTCTTTCCACTGGATTAAGTAGAATTCTGGGCAGTTTAACCTCAATTTTTCTACTTTGAATAAATCCAAATGCAATGAGGTGAATCCTAGGGGGGAAACTTGCCTGTGGTTTGGCAGGGTACTCTTCCCACAAAATGTTATTGACAAGATATAATTTTTGGCCTCTGACAAGAATATTTAGCATATTTTTATCTGTAAAAGTAAATGTATGTGATAATTTCTATTGTTTCATCTTTAGGATTTTATGAGACTTGGGAAATAAAATGGAATTATAAAAAATGATTCTTTGTAAGATGAAGAAAAAATTCAAGATGAAAAAAAGTTGATGGTTGGAAGTTGTACTTTTACAAGGGTGTAGTGGAAGGAAGCAATTGGATTGCACAAAACAGGGCTAACATTGATTTGATGATATTGATAGGGTAGAGGGTTGAAGGGAGACTTGGATATAGCAATGGCTTTCCTATTGATTAATTGTCTGGGGAAAGATTGTGGAAGGAAGTTGATTACTAAATGTAGAAGGAACACACTAACTACTTGATGGTAAAACCAAAACCAAAACCCAAGGGAACATAAGCAGATTGTTGCTTTTCCTTTCCAGTGTTGCCTTGATAAGACCTACGTCATAACATCAAGAAGTAGATATTGTGCTAGCTTTAGCATGTCATAAGGCTTGCCAACCTATCTGGAAACCTTAACCTCAATTCCTTATCACAAGTGAGATCAAGAATAAGATAGCATTATCCGAAGCATCACTTACCTCAATGAAAGGTCTTTGAAGAAGGGTTTTGAATTGCCTGGTACTTCTGAAGATTAATGGGGTAAAGTGAAGTTGTCATTTGTCCTCAACATTTTAGAATTTATTACACAGGTAAGGTAAGTTTATTGATTCTATGAATCTATATTCAATCCCACTGGGAATAAGAATCATGTTAGCTAAGAGTAGGGAACAGAGAACACATAACTAAACAAAGGCCACAGTCTTTATGAACTTGCAAAAAAGCACAAAAGCAAATCAGTAGCTACATATCTATAAAAATAAATAGAATGTGCTCAGGGCCTCAAAAAGAGGGAAACAGCACCAGTTGTTTTTTTTTATCTGAAGTGATGCTCATATTGGTTGGGTGAATTGTTGGAATTATGAAAAAAGACTTAGTAATCAATTGGGGTTCCAAGTTGGTCAGCATCTTGCCACACTGGAATTGTGTCATTCTATGCAGAAGAAATAACATGAGCATATAAATTAGGGTGGTTGGTTATCTGTAGAGCATATCAGATTAGTGAGAGAAAATGCTTCAAAACTGTAAGAAAAAAGACATAATTTTCCTTGTTGAGTTAGATTTTCTGAGCCTTGGATAACAGGATGTAGAGAATATTATGCTTTTTATTTGATAGGCAGTGGAAGATAAATTAAAGCTTTAGAACTCATCTGAGACGTGAACAACATTATGTTTTAGGGAAATATCAGTCTGACTTCCATATAGAGTAGCCTGGAACTGGTAAAGATCACAGGTCAAGGCAATTAGGTTAGCTAGGGGCCACTTCAATAGTACTGTGTAAACAATGAAAGTTCAAATGTGGTGACAGACAGAATGACAGCTGCTTCCAGGTGTCTGTCAGCAGACAGAGTCTCCAGGAGGGCACCTGACTACAGGGAAGCAGAGGAGTTTGATGGTTTGAGCAACAATGGATGAGAATTTTAAAATGTCATTAACAATAACATGTTAATCAAAAGAATGAGGGACCAGAAAAGATAAATCTGGATTTTTCTATACCCTGTGCAGAACTTTTGAATTCTGAATTCTTTAAGACTTAAATTGGGCAAATTCAAAGAGTTATGGTTATTAAACAATTTCTCATGATGTACACCGCTCTTGGAGTGGCATTTAGAAGGGAGTGAGCTCATTTTGAAGTATCTTGAGTTTAATGTGACTGTGCGATAATTGCTGTCTTTGTCAAACTAGAGCAAAACCTTTCAGTTTGGAATAAAAAAAAAATTAGAGGTACAGACTACTAGACCATCCAGACCTCATTTTCATTTTTAAAAAAGTTGTGGAAATATAACATTTTGGCAGAAATGGTGTAATGTGGATTATGCCCAAAATTTTCTTTCTTTTGGAAAAAAAAACGATGCAAATGTTTTAAAGTCTGTTTGTGTTAGAGGCAGGTGAGAAAGTATCCATTACTATTGTTTAAGGATCTAAAATTACATTTGCTGCATGGCTTTGGGTAAGAATTTGAAAGCTGGAACTTCACAGGTGTCAAGTTTTCACTGAGGAATTTATTACTTATTAATAAAAAGAAATCTGTTTAGATGGTAAGGTCACATTCAGAACACAACTTCAGATGGAACAATAAAAGTTCAACTTCTTTGAACTTTCCTGGGGTGACCAGAGCAACACATGAGGAGGGCTAATGGCGGGGGCATGAATAAGGAAATATGGTAAAATAAAACTACAAGTTTGCTTTTAATTCCTGCCTATGCACATTAAAGTGGAAATTAGAGGTAACGACTTACAATTGCTTCATGTTTAGGTGTCAGGTAGAAGCGCGGAGAGGCCAAGATTTTCTTGGAAAGTTAAGTTTCTTTTTCTTGAAGGGGCACATTTTTTCGGCAGTTTTATAAAAGGAGAATGGTATGAAACACAAGAGTAGAAAAAAAATTTCTTGTTTGTTCATGTTCACTTTTATAAAGGTGATTTGTTGGGTGTATGTGCATGCTGTGTGTGTGTGTGTGTTTGTGTGAGTGAGTGTGTATAAAGTCAGCCTAGAAAGTCCCAGTTTTTGACATTTAATGTTCCAGATAGACTTGTTTCTTCCTCTGGGTACTCCATATGCCAAGGGCTCACATGTGCCTGGAGGCACAATCTGTCTACCAGTAAAGTGTTACGGAGGGAGGGATTCATAGAGCCTACTCCTGTGTTCATATAATAAACCATGGAACTATTCATGTCTTCCTTTAATCTCCTTATAACACACAGATTCTGAAATAACCCTTAAAATCTTTCTTCACAGCATTTGTGGCTGTAAAATCTCTCTGTGAGCATGATGTAGCTACTAGTAATAAGCGTCACAAATGGTGGAAGAATGTGTTACAGACTTTGATTTCAGCTGGGGGCTTGCACCTATTTGGCCAACTCCCTCGGAGGTACCAGCTGCATTGTGACAAGCTGATTGATGGAAAACTTCAGGAGACAAGGGACTTACATCTCCACCTGACATTCAGTGAGGAGAGCCCAGGGACTTTCAGCAGCCATGTGAGCGATCCTCCCTTAGTGGAACCATGAAACGATAGCAGCTCCTGCCAAAACCTCAACTGTAGCCTTGAGAGCCTGGCTGCCTGCCTTGAGCTACAGTCATCCAGTTCAACAACGCATAGAGTCCTGGCTCACAGTAACTGCGATACAACAATTGTGTACTGTATTAAAATGCTAAGCTTTAAGAGACTTTTAATGGAAATAAAACCAAGTACATTTACATACTGCTAAAAACTGGTGAATTGGCTAACACTAAATTGAAAATAGATTATTTTTGGCAAGTCACATGTGCTTCTGGGGCACCATAAGGCTCATCTCCATAAAATCCAACTTCTAAAGACTATCTAAATGAAGAACAGTCTTAGTAATACAGGCCCTTTTCTTTATAGGTATTACCACTTCTGATACTGAAATTTGCTGGGCTGCGTCACTTGGAGTATTTCCAAATCAGAGGGAATGCTTCACACTGTGCCTTGCTTCTTTCCCTCTTTTATTATTGCTATACTACCAACTGAGTACACAAATATGAGGCAATAAAAAGCTTGCTTAAATTGAATGTATTAGTGTATGTATCTAAATTTTCTTAGATCATGTGAAAAGACTGCTGTACTACTGATCCACATGACAGCATATTAGACTAGTGTGTTATATTCAATTATGCTTCTTCACTTTACTACAATAATAGCACATTAAATCATTAATTGATGACACTGAATGCTCAAAGCCTTGTAAATTTCATTTATATATTGATCTTTTTAGTGACATCTACACTTTGAATCTCCATCTTAAAATGTTTTCTTCAAACTACACGTTGAGTGTGTTCTGTGGATCTAGGAAGTAGGCTGTGATAAATCAAGAAGTCTATGGATCCTAATCTCACATGTGTGCATCAACTGAACTATAGGCTTTTCTTTAGTCTTCAAATGATGTGGTAAATACATCCATTCATCACTGAACAGTGAGCATGGCCCTATTATCAGAGCATACAATGAATGTATAATTAGAAACTATATCAGCTTATTTTGAGTTTTGCAATTTATGACACAGAGCATTTCACATTAAAGATTAGTTTACTAAATATTTTAAAAAGAGTTCTCATTAAAGAAAAATTGTTTGGGCATTTTGTAAACTTTAGTAGATCGGAAGTATAAAGAATTGTAGTGTCCAGAACTCCTTTGTCTGGGGGCCACAACAGTCCTCCAGGCACAGTCAGTGTGATGCCTTTCTTCGCCCTTCTTTTCCAACTTTAATACAAAATTTGATGTGAAAGAGAGATGGGGAGAGTTGTCTAAGCTTATGCATACTTCCAGTATTCACAGGAACCATTTAAGCTCAGTTCATTATGAACATTAACTATCTGGAGTCCTTTGCAGGTTCTTGTTATCTCTGGACTGGTCCTCCTTTGTCACATTAGAGTTTTAGAAGACTGTCCCTTCTCTACCTCCCCTCACCCACTTACTATTATCCCATATCAAACTCTAAACTCTTCCAAGCAGAAAGTATGCCTTTCTTCCTTACTGTTCAATCCTTGGCTTGACCCCAGTGCCAGGAGCGTGAACATCTTTGACACCTCTAAATGGGGAAGATGTGTCCTCTCTCCTTTTGTTTGTCAGCGCATTCAGGAAACTAGATTTTATGTACCTTGATTTAATCTAGCTGCTAGGCCATCGATTCCATGGAAGAAGTGTGGAGTATTAAGTATGTCCACTGTGTTTATAGGAAATGTAACAGCTACAGAAAACCCGATGATGAATGCCCAATTCATAAAGTTCTGGCCGTCTAGCTAGCAACTCTATACATAATTGAAAACAGGGCTTCTGTCAGGCAGTGGTATGACCAAGCAAACAAACACTTATGCTTCCCATTAGTGAGAGATGCCTCTGCTACCTTCTTAACCATAGCCTTGCAATGAATTTTCCATATGCGCTTCTTTCATTTGCTTTTGGTACACAGTTCCAGCAAACATACAAGACTTCTTTGGAGCAAAAAACAAATAAATAAATGAAACTTATGTTGAAATTTATTTAATACTACGTGATGAGAGACAAAAAAAGTCTTTCACCTAACTCAAACCACATAAAGGACTGTAAAAAATTAGCTGAGCATTCCTGGGCTGTGTTCCCCTTCCATAGTCCACTAGCCAGACAAGGAGTACCTCTTCCTGGTGTGAAATCTCTTCTGTTGAACAACCATTCCATGCCTTGGGAATCTCATTTCCTAAGGCCCTGACAGCGACCTTTGTTTTTTTTTTTTTAATTGTTTTTGTAAGATTTTGGCCAGGTAAAGTTTGGTCTGGCAAGGATGATCCTGGTCAGTCCTGTGTAGCCCCAAACACTATTATGTACCACCTTGGAGGCAGAACATGCTTGGCTCTCTGATGACTGGCTCAGGGAGGTAGAATGGCTGGATGAAACCTCACTGCATTAAGTCTTAATTCTATAATCAAATTTATATTTCTTTTTCATCTAAAAGAGGCAATTTGGCCTCAGGATGACAGGGAGCAGTGGTAAATCCCTTCCAGGCTGTTTGCGTGGCTCATGCCAGAATTATTTATACTCACTGAAACAGTGCTTCAAGCTGTGCCCAATTACTGGTTCTCCACCTACAGCCAAGCCCCATCTAAAATGAAATCAAATCATACACACCTAGGTCTTTGCCCTCTTTCCCTGAACAGTCAGTGTTTATAAGGCTGCCCGGAGCTCTTCTGGCTTTCTCTAGAACAGATCAACACTCTTGACTAAGGCTGGCACACTTCTCCAAGGAAAATAAGGTGAAGAAAGTGAAGATTATAAAAAGTTTGCAATTCTTTATTTAAAACATATCACATCACAATATGTCTTTAAACCCTTTTATTGTCTCCTGTATGTTGGAACGGAGAATTTCATGACAACTCTGTGTATGTAGGACAAAGCGGTCAGCAAGTATTAAGTAAGGATGGTTTGGGCTCCTGGGAAGTATCAAAGGACAGTGAGTCCTGGTTCTTCTCAAATCTGTGTCCACTCTATAGTAAAAGACTTCCAGATCCATCCCAGTTGCTTCTAGAATAACAGTGATAGTAAGCCGGTCTTCAAAGTAGTTTCTAGCTTCTTCTGAGCTAGAGTAAGACTCTAGGCTACCATCTTCAGGATGCTTCCATAACTCCACTGGTCTTGGTACCAGACTGTTCCTGCCATCTCTGTTTATCCTAGATCTTAGTCTAGAAAGAGCTCCTGGGAAGCCTTCTAAATGTCCTGTTGAAAACTCTCGTGATGAAGGAGCACTTTCATTCTGTGGCTTGGGGAGAAATTATTTCTGCTGCTGCTGCTAATGCCATCAGTTTTGACCCAACTTTAAATGAATATGATTTATCCTTGCAGCTAAGATTGGTATTCTCATCTGTTTTAACACATTGGAAAAGTGGGGCCCTAAGGAATTCATAAGGAGCTTGCCAAAAGCATTAACTGACTAGTATGAGAGAGAACCAAAGTTTGAACGCCGCTCTGAGAATGACTGTTAATTATTTTTGTAAAGTCACAAATTATTTGCTACATGAGTTATTAAGTACCAACAAGGTCTGGCTAATTAATAACCCATTTAGAATTTTGAAATTCATCTTTTAAATAAGTTAAAAAGATTAAAATAAATATATACTTTCTATGGCCTTTATAACTCAACTTATTAGAAATTTTTCTCTCATAGAGCTGGAAAATGAACCTTTACTTGCATGTACTAGACCAGCACCCTTCTCCTGAGCTACAGTCTAGCTCCCATCTAAGGTTTTCAGTGCTAGGGGGTCTTGGGTTATGTTTTAACATTGAGACTTGAGTAACAAACAAACAATTAAAAATTATCTCTTGATCTTATCGATAAAGTTTTTCATTCACTATTTTTATTGCCTAATGAGGAGAGACAGTAAGTAAAACATAAAATAATCTGTAAATAAGTGATAATAGATTCAATGAAAACAATGGGAAAAAACTAAGGGAGATAGAAAATGGGAAAAACTGAGACAGTTTTTGCTATTCTTTTAGTACAATATTCTCATTAATTTATTGGAAATTTATTTTATATATACATGAAATATATTTATTTTAATTATATTTAGTCCCTACTCCTTTCTCTAACTTATCCCAGACCATTCCCTACTCCTTACTCTCTCCCAACTTTGTGTCTTTTTCTTTTTTTTAATTTTTTTATTATTTTAAGTTTTTTTTTCATTTTACATACCAACCACAGTTTCCTTACCTCCTCTACTACTGCTCCCCTCATTTTCCCCCCCACCCAAACTGCCTTCCACTCCTCAGAAAGGGTAGGGTTTCTATGGGGAGTCAACAAAGTCTGGTATATCAAGTTGAGGCACGATCCTCCCTCCCTCCTGTAGCAAGACTAAACAAGGTATCCCTCCACAGTGAATGGGTTCCAAAAAGCTAGTTCTTTTATAAACTACTGAGTCCACCCTGTACTGCCTACACAGTTGGAGTTGTGGGCCCACCCAATGAGGAGTGGTCAGGGTACCAGAGGTCATGTTCATAAAGTTATCAGTTCTTCTTCTCCCAGCATCATCAACTATCAGTCACTCCTCAATGAGCTGTGAGTGCCCATAAGCTTTCCCCTCCAGGAATGTTGGCTGCTTGGTTTTGTGCAAGTCTCCAGGTAACCACAGCGGTCCTGTCTCTGAGACAATGTTTGTTCTGGTCCCCCCCTAGACATCTAGCCCTGACAGTCTTTCTCCCACTTTCCATGATATTTCCCTGAGCTTTGGGTTGAGGAGCAGTGACTGTGATTTTTCAATAGAATAAGCAGTTACCTCTTTGACAAGGCAACATTTAAACGGAGACCAGGAGGAGATGAGAGCATGAGACACATGGCAATCCAGTAGAAAGGCATTCCAGGTAACTCTGTTTTGCAAAGATGTTAATCTAGGTCCACCTAGATGTGTTTTAGAAATATCAAGGGGAAATGTCCTCTTGGAGTAGAGGGACAAGAGCTTGAGAAATAGGAGCAGGAGAAGAGGTAGGAAGGACACTTTGAACAGATGTGGGTTAGAGACAGCAGAGAAGCAGAAGCTATGCGGCCAGGGTGGTGGTGGTTTTGACAAGAGGTTTGAATTTCTCAATGAAACTGGATGCTGTGATTTTGAACAGAGGAAAGCATCATCAGACAGAGGTTTTGAAAAGTATCAGTCATTCATTCTGTGCCAAAGGAGCCAGTGCTGGGCAAAGGAAACAATAACATGGAGATCTGGCAGGATGTAGGTTGAAATAAAGATCTAAAGCAATGTGGAGAATCAGTGTGCAGCAACAAGAGAATTTGCTGACAAGCTGAGGAATGTGAGAGAAAGAGGGGAATCAAGATGCCTCTCAGATTTTACTGTTAGCGAATGGAAGAGTGAGGCATTTAGGCAAAGGGAGTAAGATGCTTGCTACAACAGACTGGGAAATCTCAAGTGTTTTCATTGGACCCGGTGACTTTGAGGTGTATATTAACTATCCAGGGTCTATGCCAAAGAATCCAAGATATTTGAATCTAGAACTCATGTGACCCTTCAGAAACATAAATATAAAGTCAAGGGTTATTTGAAACCATGAAACAGAAAGAGAAAATAAAACATTCTACAGACAGTATTCAAGAATCAAGCCCTAATTCATTTAAGTAATGATGGAGGAGTACCCAGGAAACAAGATCAACTTCTGTAAGGAGCAACTGGTGAAGAACAGAGGTTGGTGGCCCTGATGGTCCAAGAGGGAAATGGGGAGTAAATAGTTGTATCAAATGGGTTATTAAATCCAATAATAGATCAGGAAATTGGGTCTAATATCATGGTGGTCAATGTAAGATGGTACTTACATTAAAGAATAAGTTTTTTTCTTTCCTTCCATTTTCTTTATTAGTTTTTTTATACTTTTTTATTAAAAATTTCCACCTCCTCCCATTTCCCTCC
>LOEQ01003475.1:308147-321313 GCA_001685075.1 Bramus lutescens
ATGGGAGGGAAATGGGAGGAGGAGAGGAGGTGGAAATTTTTAATAAAAAAATTAGTCTACATTTCTATTAAAATCTTTTTGTCCGCTTATTAATTAATATATATATATAGTTCTGAATATTTGCCCTCCATATATAATAGTAGCATCCAATGAATAATATTCGACAATTTAAATACCAAAGTTGCAAAGTGAGATATCAGGAACAAGCCAGAGTTTATTGTGCAGGCTGCCCCAGAGCCTAGCTCTACTTGGAGCTTCTTTATTTTTTTCATAGACTTCCCAATCTAAATTGTCCCTTGGGCTCCATTGTTTCTGTGTTTTTCCACCATATTGCATAGAAAAAGATATTAAAAGCCTCCCTGATGAGTTGTTTCTCTTTTGTCTTCTTGGCCCGATCTCCATTCTCTCATGTCCCTCTCCTAGCACTTGCCTGCCATTGCCTCTTGGCCCCACCCTTCTATCCCCCCAATAGATCAAGCTGTCTGGATCTTGCTTCTCTGGAGGCTGTTTCTTCCAATATACACATGCTTTTTAGAATTCTGCATTTTTTTCTTTGCTGGAAGGTGACAAGTTGTATAACACTTCAAAGAGTGAGAGCCTAAATAAAAGCAATTTCTTGTGTCTTAAAAATTCCCTTTGGTGCTATGCAATACTTGGTTGCCACTTTTCCAAAGAAAATGGGCGACCTAGATCATTAGTTTACAAGCTTTATGAGTCTCAGAAATTCTTATGGGCTGTTTTTCATGTCTTGAACTCTAAATTCTCATTGCAGGATTGGGGCAGTGCTGGCTGCTTGTGGAGGAGACGCAAAACAAACATACCCAAATGGCCATATTATTTTTCTTTCAAGGAACCCTTAGGATATTATTGGTCATAGCAGAAAGACGGGAAGGAAGACAATACTGATTGCCTGGAAATGCACAAACTTTGAGTCCTAAGAGACCATCTTGGGTTGCTAGATAAAAAAGGTAACAAGATGGCCTTTAGACAGAGCTGATTGAAGCATAAAATATGGCAGAACACAAGCTCAGGCGATTGCTGTCTGTGTCAGTTGGCAACCTTGGCAGTGGGGGTGGGAGAGAGTTGGGGAAGGGTCCATGAAGCAACTCCATTAGGCTTCTAGATAAGTCTTTTGTTACTCCAGAAATACATACAGTGATAGGATTTTGTTTTGGGGTGTCTTTTCAAGTAAACCAGGAAAAAACAATCTATGTATTATTTGCTGTATTCAGTCACTAAGATTTGAAAGTCAGCTAACTAGTATCTAGAATGTAGTGAACCCTTTAATGAAGCCTAATTTAGTTAATTTCTTATGTAATTCCAAGAGCATGTTCTGAAAAGATTCTTTTATATCATCTGTGCTAACCTCTTCACTGTACAAATGAAGATATTAAAGCCCACACCGTAATGAAAACAAAAATGTCTTTTCCTCATTCATTTCAATGGCTCCCCTCACACTAAAGATAGGATAGCAGCTGCAAAACATGTTAAATTTATTTAACCAAATGCTACATAAAATGGGGAGGATGCTTCAGGAATGAAGATGGAGTGGTCCTTGGGAAAGAGTGTTAGCATTCTGCAGTCCAGTGAGGATTAGGCACAAAGTCATGTATAAGTGGTGTGTGAAACAGCAGGGTAGAACAGCAATAAATTGATTGGGAGACTAGATAATCATTGGGTCCTTCTTGTTCACATTTTCTTTGGAGTTTTTTGTGGGATTACTTCCTTCAGGTATAGGGTAGAACATGCTGGGGTGAAGGTTTTTCAGCCTGTATTCAGACAAAGTAAGTCACAGAACTTGCTCACAGTCAAGCATCACACAAAAGGTGAAAGGTTATGGTGCCTTGCTCTAAGACCCTCTCAGACTTTTTTAGTTCAAAGTACTTTTCAGTAATGTTTTCTTAACCACACACTTAAATAGGTGGGCTATTTAAGAATAAATATGTAGGGGCTGGTGGTAACACAGCAGGAGAAAAGTTGCTTAGCACCAGGAAAGGCCTTGGAATTAATCCCCATTGATCACAAAAAATCAGAAAAAAGAAACAGAAACAAATCAGGAGGTGGAAACCTGACAAAAATGAGTGTGAATTATAAATCCCTACTTGGCTAATGATTTCAATTTCCTATGTTAGAATTTTACATATAATCATTGTGGACTACATATGCATAGAAATATAAAAACAGAAAGTCCTAAAACCAGATTAAATATTACTGAGTTTGCTTTTTAAAAATTGAAATATGGTGCATGCTATAGTTTTTTAGGAAAAAAGAAGTTTTTAAATAATTAGTAATTCAGGAATAAGGTAATTATGTGAGGTACTATATAATTCATATTTATGACATCTTAACTATTAAGAAAAATATTAAATTCATAAGATTTTTATCACATATTCTACTACTGACTTCATTAGATTAAAAGTAAGTGGGTTATCAGGTGTGTTGGCACAAATCTGCAAACTTGGGACTTAAGATGTGCATATGAAAGGATTACATGTGCTCAAAATGAGTCTAACCTGCCTAAGGAGGGTTTTGGCCAACCAGGGGTGCAGGTAATACAGTCTTTAAAAAGTAGACAATAAACATACAAAAAAATTAAGTAGGGTTGCTCTTATGCCTAATGAAATACATTTATTCATAAGTCAAATTTACATATACATGAACTTAGATTAACAATGAGATATTTTTAACTGTATGTATTTAGGAAGTCATTTCCAATATATATCTGGGTTGCCTCCCAGAACATTCCAGAAGATCCCGTTGCTGAAGATTCCATACACTTTGGACACAGGCCTTGGAGGGACTGAGCTGGAATTGATATGGAATCCTCTTCCCTGAGAGCTAACACTCAACAGAATAAAAAGCTGCTACGTAAGCTGCTAAAGGAAAAGTGTGATGAAAAAAATCTCCCTAGCTATAAAACCTGTGAATAGCAAAAACAATTGGCCTGGCACGATATCACCAACTGTGCAATAGTAGCACTTGCGTCTTAGAGGTAACCAAGAGGGTGTAATTGGAGTTAAGGCCTCCTCAATGGGAAAGATTTTGTGGTTCTATAAACCTAGCCATGCATCCATGGCTGGAGAATCCGTAGATCCTAGAAGACAACTTACTACTGTCATTTTTCTAAACCAACACATATTCTAAGAGGAATTTTAGTTTTTATCTTTTGCCTTAGCTAGGGTTATAATTACTGTGATTAAATACCATGGATGAAATCAAGTTGGGATGGAAAGGGTTTATTTAGCTTATATTTCCTTATGGTAGTCAATTACTGGAGGAAGTCAGGGCAGAAATTCAAACAGGGCAAGACCCTGGAGTCAAAAGCTCCATGGAGTCAGAAGGCATGGAAGATTGCTGCTTAGTGGCTTGCTCCTAATGAATTACTCAGCCTGCTTTCCTATAGAACCCATGGCTAACAGTCCAGGGTAGTACCATTCATAATGGACTGGGTGCTCTCATAGCAACAACTAATTAAGGAAATGCTCTCTAGGTCTGCCTACAGCCCAATCTTATGGAAGCATTTTTCTCAACTGAGGCTTCTCCTCTCTGATGAATCTAGATTTTTTTTCAAATTGTCATAAAACTAGCCAGCACATCTTAATACATGCAGCAAAGTGTAGTTCTTACCTAACCAAACAAGCTCATCTGCACAACAGACAGAGGTACTAAACAGGTGTTAAATCAAAATTTAGAGAACAAGTGACCATGTAGTGCCAGCCCTGGTAGTATAGCACATACACCTAGAACTCACAGAACATCATAAAAAGGGAATGGAAGACTGTAAGATCCACAGGACCAGAATGACTGTTACTAGATAGCATCTTCTGGACATGCAAGGATGCTGCACTCATGAAATATCAATAAAATGATTGCCTAAACAAGACCTGCACAATGAACTTATAAGTTAACATGCCAATGTGGACAGGGCAAGTTTTACAAGGCCCCACCTCTAGATCTGGAGCTATAGATAATCAATAACTTCTGAGAGAGAGATAATCAACTTTCTCCAGAGTCAAACCCCTTGGGAGGTTAATCAATTCTGAGTGGTTAGCTCTAACTATATTCAAATAGGATTCTATTAGGACAACATACTACAAAAATTTATAGAAGAAAAGCATGCATGTACGTACATATATATGTACACACATATGCTCACACATATGTATTTAGATTTTCATGCCTTATCAAAAAAAAACTTGTCTTTTCAACAGACAGAGACCATTCCAGAAAACCACAACTTACCAAAATGCAGAGTTGTGGAGCCTAGTACCAACTAATACATCCACAACACAACTCCTGCACCTACAGCTCAGGGAACATTGTGAAAAAAAGGGTACTGTCTTAGTCATTGTTGTATTGCTTTGAAGAGACGCCATGACCACAACTCTTATAAAAGAAAATCTTTAATTTGAGCTTTCTTATCATTTCTGCAGTTTAGTCAATTATTTCATGGCAGAGACCATGGTGGATGTTGGAGAGGCTGAGAGTTCTACAACTGGATCCACAGGCAGCAGGAAGAGAGACAAGCCACTGAGCCTCAGTTGAGCCTCTGAAACTCCAAAACTCACCCAGTGACACACTTTCTCCAACAAGGCCACACCTGTTCCAGTAAGGTCTTACTTCCTAATCCCTATCAAGTAGTGATACTCCCTAATGAATGAGCATTCGAATATAGGAGCCTATGGGGGCGATTCCCAATCAAACCACCACATTCCACTCCCTGGTTTCAATAGGTTTGTAGTCATATCATAAGGCAAAAATGCATTCAGTCTAACTTCAAAAGTTCCCAGATTCAATAACAGTCTAAACACTATTTAAAAGTCCAAAGTTCAATGTCTCTTCTGAGACTCAAGGCAATCTCTTAACTATAACCCCTGTAAAATCAAAATTATAAAGGATATAACATAATTCCAATACACAATGTCACAGAATATACATTACCATTCCAAATGGGAGGTTAGAGAGCATAGCATGAGGAAATACTGGACCAAAGCAAGACCTAAAACTGCAAGGTAAACTGCAAATTATGCTTCTACCATGTCTGATGCCAAAAGGCTTTTTCAAATCTCCAATTACTTTTGGTTTTGTTGACTGCAACACACTACTCTCTTGTGGGCTGGTTTCACATCCGGTTTGTAGCTTTCCTTAGTAGGTAAACCATGGCTCTGGCATCTCCAACATCTTGAGGTCTCCAAGTCAATCCAGGTCTCACCTTCAGTTTCACATAGTGTTCTCTCTGGACCTTCCTGTAGGGATACCCTTGACACACGCCTGGACTCCGCAGCTATCCTTAGTCACAGAGTGAGATTCCATAACCCCGTTCTTGTATCCTTGACTCTAAAGCCAGAACCTTGTGGCTTAAGCTGTCAAGTTCTGATGTTTTCTGAGAGTGGAATTTGGCCGCCTTATTCTAATACATTTTCATCAGCTTTCTGTTTTCAATGATTTCCTTCACAGCATAAGATTTTCTTTAATTCCTTTCCACAAGTTGGAAGCTTAGCTGGGTGGTATCACCATTCATCATTAAATGGTATCATCCTTCCATTTAACACCAGGCTTATACTGTTGTTTTTTTTTTTTAAATTAAGCGCTGGTCTGAGCTGCATTATATTTCTTGGTGCTCCATTTCTCATCAGATTTTACATTTTTTTTATTTTTCCTTGATCACCTTGCTCCTTTTCATTATAGATCTGCATAAGGCAGGACATTAATAATCATATGACACAGTAAATGTTTGTCTGTTTTGAATCTCTTTTGTCAATTCTGTTAATCCAAAAACTCTTCAAATTAGCTTCAGACAGATATTTCAGACAAGGGGGAAAAAGCCACATTCTTCATCAAAATATCACAGGAATGATCTCTAGGCCACATACTAATATTCTTTTCCTCTGAAACTTCTTGACCTGTGCTCCCACAGTTCAAATCACTCTCAGCACCACTGTTTTGCATGTTCCTACTAGTGTGTTCCCTTAGGCCCAGCTTAGAGTGTCCAATCACTATTGTAGTCTGAAATCCCAAAGTACTCCATATTCTTCCAAACAGAGGCATGATCAGGCCTATCACAATATCCCAGTCAGTGATACCAGCTTCTGTCTCAGTTATTTTTCTATTGCTGTGAAGAGACATCATGACAATTGAAACACTTATAAAAAGAAGCATTCAATTGGGGGTTGCTTATAGTTTAGTCCAGTATTGTCATGGTAGGGAGCATAGTGGCACACAGGCATACATGACGTTAGAGAAGTTGAATGCTCTACATCTAGGCATAGGCAGCAGGAAGAGAAAAGAGCCATTAGGCCTAGCTTGAGCTTCTGAACACCCCAAACCCACCCCATGACACACTTCCTCCAACAAGGCCAAACCTACTTCAACTAAGCCTAATGACCAACTCCCTAATGACATAACTTCTACGTCCCTAATGACCAAATATTCAAATATATGAACCTATGGGGGCAATTTATGTTCAAACCACTGCAAAGAGGAAATATCCCAAGAATCAGAGGCTCAGGAAGTTTGCTGTGATAATGTATGTTAGCAATATCCAAAACTATGTCCATAAAGTCTCATTAACATGACCGCCCAAACTTCATGTGTTCGCATGGAAACACAAACAAAAGCAACAGTACAATACCATTTAATCATGTTGCTAAAACTTACAAGGGTGGAAAATAGCTGGTATTGGCAAAATCCTTGGGAAAAAAAGTTCATAAATATCACTGCAATAAAGACCATCTTAAGTACTTTATAGTGTAAATAATTTCAGTGATTTGGAAGATTTTGGAATATCTGCTATTGGTGAAGATATCTATATCCTAGTTCTTCAACTCAATAGTTCTATATATAAAATATGTATAGAATGAAATGAGAAGGATGGCTGGTGCAGCATTGTTAGTAAATGATCTTCCTGAAATGGCTACAAATGAAGAAATATGCAGTTGTAGCAGCATTCAATGATTAAAACACTTAAGGGAACTACATATTTTGTTAAACAACAAATATATGGTTGTTTTTCTTTAGAACTAGAAATACATTTGTTCAAATCAGGAGTTCAGGGTTACCCTGCCCAGTGATGAGTTACTACTATAGACTTTCCCTATGTTGCCCATATTTCTCCTCAACAATCCCATTGTGTTACCTTCACACAACGTCCTGTGCAAATTTCTAGGTGTTCCGTTTATACACAACAGATTTTGTCAGTAGATGAAGCCATTTCTTTCTATTTTGAGAGGAATCATGTCACATGGCCCTACATAGTTCATTCACTAGTGTGGGACAATTTTGTATTCTGTCAATTATGTTTTAAATAAACGCTGATTGGCCAGTAGCCAGGCAAGAAGTGTAGATGGGACAACCAGACAGGAAGTAGAGGTGAGCCAATGAGAACAGGAGAATTCTGGGAAGGAGGGAGCCCATTCCTCCGCAGTCCTCTCTCAACCACCAAAGAAGGAAGATATGATTGTCCCACTGAAAAAGGTACCGAGCCATGTGGCTAACATAGATAAGAATAATGGGTTAATATAAGTTATAAGAGTTAATAAGANTCTGTCAATTATGTTTTAAATAAACGCTGATTGGCCAGTAGCCAGGCAAGAAGTGTAGATGGGACAACCAGACAGGAAGTAGAGGTGAGCCAATGAGAACAGGAGAATTCTGGGAAGGAGGGAGCCCATTCCTCCGCAGTCCTCTCTCAACCACCAAAGAAGGAAGATATGATTGTCCCACTGAAAAAGGTACCGAGCCATGTGGCTAACATAGATAAGAATAATGGGTTAATATAAGTTATAAGAGTTAATAAGAAGCCTGAGCTCATGGGCCAACCAGTTTATGAGTTATGTAGACCTCTGTGTGATTTTCTTTGGGACCTAAAGACTGTGGGAACTGGGCAGGACAGAAACCCTAACAAGCAGCTCCACATGTTACAATTCGCTGAGAAAGTAATAAAGTTACGATGATTTTAAAAATTATTCCACACCTTGATATGGAAATAATTTCCCCTGCTTGAAAGAATGGGGCCCTCAATACAATGGTTCTCCACGAAAAAGGAATAGAAAGGAACCAGTTTATGATCAGAGAGCTCTGAGATCAGCTTTAACAGATAATAAAAATATAAGATCTAGAATGGGATTTGTCAGAATGTGTTCTTGTAAACAAGTTTAGAGTATCATATACGGTGTTGATGCTGTATAAAGATGTAAATAGGTTTAGGTAGAGGTCAAAATCCCTGATATGTAACTGGAGTTCCAAGTTTCTAGCCTGCATTCTTTTGCACTATGCCCATCTTATGGCCTTAATGTTTTCTTTAAGAAATATGTAACTCAGAGGGAGCTAGAAATGGGTGTGAGCATCAGCAACAGCCACACATTTCATTTCTTCTAATAAAGGAACAAATAGGGAAATATGTTAACATTTGTTAACTCTGGGAGGCAAATGAAATCCATCATTTTAAAGAACAACAAAAAAGAGCTTTGGAGCTGAAGCCCAGGGTACACTTTGTTGTGTTCAAATTCCAGTGTGTTGATTATCTGGCTTTTTGCAAAAAGGAAAACACTATTTCAAAGTAGAAAATTTGTAAATTTTAACCCAAAGCAAATATACTTTGGCAGAGATGT
This sequence comes from Bramus lutescens, assembly GCA_001685075.1. Lineage (NCBI taxonomy): Eukaryota > Metazoa > Chordata > Mammalia > Rodentia > Cricetidae > Bramus > Bramus lutescens. Next base: position 316,757 of record LOEQ01003475.1, read on the forward strand.
CAGTGATTTATGAATGATGATTAAAATGATCAAAATGTTACCATTTATTTCATTGTTACAATTCCAAAAAGGCCATTCCCAGCATGAATTCCCAGACAAATGTGAATGTGGTTTTTGGCTATATTTTTAGTTGCTGGTTTGTTTTGGGATATTCATTCATGTAAATCACTGGGGAACAGGTAAGCTCCTGTTTCCTTTGGAAATTACATCCATTCATGTACACATTCTAAAACGTTATATGTGGGCATATTCAGAACACCACAGAACATAGTCCCTACTTTTTTCTTTCCTTTTGTTAGGGATGTGTGTCTGTGTGTGTGATTTGTATTTGATAACATCTTGATTGTAATCAAACATGCACAACAAAACACACAAGAATGCTATTTCTTGAAGACTTTTATTCTCACTCTTACAATGAGAGATTCTATATAAAGAGAGGAATTCAAAAGCCCATGACCGTCAGGGACCCCTGCCTTTTGACAGATAGGGACCACAACAAGAAAAATATCTTTTAGGTCACTAAGTCTTCTTGCTGTTTGTAAAGTAGCACATGCTTTTTTTTTTATAAAGTTCACTATCTGCTTGTTTTCTGTCATCAATATTCAGAAAATTCAACCAAAAATAGTTTCAATGATTTTTTTTTTTGGTGACTCTTTGTTTTACATTTCAGAGCACTGGAATTCAGGAGTCCTTCACCAGTAGAAGCATTGTGGTTGGAGGAGAGCCCAATGCAGCCTCCCCCAGGCTTCTCATTTTCCTACTGCCCATCAGTCCATCGACCAGAGGCAAACCCTGAGTTGGATACTAGAGTGGAAGCCCAGATTTGATGTGGTCTAAACTAAGAGGCATTTCTTTTTTTCGTTCCTTCTTTTTTCCCCCAGCACCCCTGCCACAAGTAATGACAGACCTTTTTAGAACCCCCATTTGAAGCTGTATTGACAAGCTTTATCATAAAAAGTGTTGGAACCCTCACTATTGTCTAGACATCAGGTTAAAGGAGAAATTACTCCTGAGTCACACTGCACATTCTCAATTGCTCTCCCTCAACAGTTGTGCATGAATGCTATGTTATGAGTTTGCTTTATTAATCTTTAGAGAGTACAATAGTATAGTAGTTTTAAAGAGAAATTTAGTGATAGGCATAATTTAATTGATACAAGAGAATGATACTGGAGGTTGTTCAGGAGACAAGTAGAAGAGGACCATTTTCATTTAGCTCAGAAGGCTCTCAGCAGAGGAATTCCACTGTGCCCTCATCTGAAGTTAACCTCTCGGCCACAGTCTGTTTGCTTTATTTGACACCAAACTTTTAGGCCTATCTGTTCAGCATGTCATTGAGTTTCTATAGCAACATTTTCCTCAATGCATAGAATCTGATCAATTTCTAAATAGAATCAGCTCAAGATTTCCATTGAGAGGGTCTGCATGTGATTCAGGCATTAGTTTTTGCTTATAGGAAGACAGTGAGAGCAGATTCTGTCTGGAGCCCTCCTTTTAAAAGTGCAAAGAATTTTATATGTAAAGTTTTATTTATTTTTATACAACTCCCATGATGGAAGTCAAGATCAGGTTTTAATTATTTCCTTATGCTCCATGCAGATGATATGCTATTATTTTATGGTAAGTGAAGACTTCAAAGCATTGACTCAAAGTAAAAATAAAGGAAATCACTGTGTCTTTTCCTAAAGACACCCATTGCCATCAGCTTTGGCAGGCCTGTGTCTGACCTTTTGTTCTTTCTATTATCTAAATACTTATTCGGCTTTCAGAGCCCAGCCATGTATGCCTGGAATTATTACTAAGTGTAGCCATCAGTCTCACACCACTTTACAACTCTGAAAAGGAAAATGTGCTGCACATGCTGTTTCCCAAACTCTCTTCTTCCTGACAGTGTGGGCCGCTGTCTTCACCCTTAGAAGCACACAGAACTGCCATGCTTTGTGAATGAATTGGCTAGCATGTGCCTCTATTACCAAAGATTCTAGGTCACAACTCTAATAATATCTATACAGTAAGAAGAGTGGAAAGGATGGTCTTTTTCTATCCCAAGTCTACTGCCCTGTTTTTTATTGGATTTAGTGTGACTTTATTCCTCCACTGGAAAAACAGATTTCTAGCAGTTCTCAAGGGCAAAAACAAAAATCAAGAGATATGTCTTAGAAAATTTGAAGTCATATGAGTCCTGTTTTCACACCCTTGTTTGAATTTATAATAATATTGGCATACCATAGTATTAAGAGAGCTAACAGTTTTAGTTGTCTATTTCTTGTGTCTTTAAGAAAAGGGAAAAATATATACATATTACTAAGGTTCATGGCACATAGAAATATCTTCAATTTGGAGTCTATAGTGGACTTATACCCACGGTTAATTTGGTGTCATTGGGGTCCTGGAAGCAAAATCCTCCATTCCAGAAATTCTGCTTAATTAGGGAATTCCAGTAAATTTAGTTTTATTTCTCAACAGAGATCCCAGAGAACCTGCCTAAAAAATTGTATGAGTTTCAAAATTGTACATTAGAATCTTGAAAAGTGAGTAAACCTCAGACTTATCAGTCCTCCATTTAATAGATATGTAAAAAGTAACCTATATATGCCAGGCTCTATGATGGGCTGGCCCATGGCCATCTATCAGATAGTCAAACATAAATACAAATAAAACCACCATGTAAAGAGCTGTCAAGGGAAGATGCATAAAATCATTTACTCAGAGACTTGACCTAGTGAAAATATTCGTAAAAGCTTTCCCAAAGAATATAAATGTGAGTTATTCAAGGATAGAGAAAGAGGAATCATTAATATATTCCATTAATACTGAGTTTTTAAGTATTAGAGTCTGAAGAAACCAAGCCTGGCAAACTGGAGAGAAGAGGGAGAAGTTGGTGGGAAGTACCACCATGAAGGGTCCCTCCAGGAGAATTTTTACTTTGCCTTTAAGGCATAGAAAAATGAAAATTCATTATGAAAAGGTGTAGAATGTGTATTGCATGATCACACTAGTAAGATGTTGAGTGTGTGTGTGAATCTGTATGCAGGTGAATATATGCATGTGATGGATATATGTGTATGAAGGCCACAGTTCACCCTCAGGTGTCACTTCTCAGAAGTTATCTTAGTTTTTCAGGCAGAATCTCTCACTGGGATTTGGGGCTTGCAGATTGTGACAATTTTTAAAAGAACAGGTTTTATAGACCCATAAGTTTTAATTCTGAGCCCCCAGTTGCTGGAACTGTTTGGAAAAGATTGGAACTGTGGCCTTGTTGGGTGGGGTGTGTCACTATGGGCGGGTTTTGAGGTTCCAAAAGCATTCCCAGTGTCTCTCTGCCTCTCTCTCTACGTTGTGTTTGTGGATCAAGATGTAGGCTCTCAGCTATTACTCCATAACCATGCAGGCCTGTTTGCTGCCATGCTCCCAGACATGATGATTATGGTCTCCTCCCCTCTGGGAATGTGAGCCCTAAATTAAAAGCTTTATTTTATAAAACTGGCCATGGTGTTTTATCGAGGCAATAGAAAAATAACTAAGGCACTGATTAAGCTAGAGAGCCCCAGAAAGCACCTGGCACCACTTCTTTGGCGCTCGGATTACAAGCACATGACATTGTCTGTGGGTTTGGATTTGAGTGCTGGAGCTAGAACTCATGCTTGCACAGAATGCACTTTTACCAACTGAGTGATCCTCCCAGACAAATGCTATTGGGTTTTTAATAATTAACTGTTAATGGATTCTGGGGAGAGAGAAAACGATAAGTAGGATAGTAGGGTTCTTCTCTGGATTCTAAATATTATGATTAGAATTTGTGCAAAGTTGATGAGAAAGAAACAATTAGATTCAAGAAATATTTAGACATTTCCCTTTACCCATGACAACCTAAGATGTCCTGGTCTTCAATAAATTTCTCTTGGTTTCTGAGACTCCACTAAAGTCCCTCAGACTTGTGTTTGAATCCAACATAACTTGGTTTGTCTGCTTTTGCTTATGGCTTGTTCTTTATGGTCTCGAAAATGAGCTTTTTTCCCCCCAGGCTCTTTAATTCATTCTGGAGTACCCCCAACCTACCACATAATCGTGAGTACAATCCTATCAAACACAAAATGCCATAACCTTCCATGACAGATCATGGTTCCCTGCTTTGGTTCTTAGTAGGAAGATGGAAATCAATTGCAGCATTTGAATCATGGGGACTGATAGCAGATGTCTAAGTGTTTCCTATATACCTCTTAGGAGGACCACAGAATGATTCGTGTATCATGAGGTATAGTTAAGTTACCTACATCTCCTAGATGTTTTGTATAACATATAACCAGTGTTTGTTCATGTTTATGGCATGAATGAATATATGAGCCTAGCAGAGGGAAGAATCCACATTTTTTTTTTGCTCATTAAGAGTTAAAAAAATAAAAGAAAATTCAAAAGGATGGTTGTATTCCCAAATTCAGGCAAAACTTCATCAGAAGAAGAGGAAAAACCTGGTTAAAACTAGAACTGTGACAGGAACAGAAGGAAACTGGAGAGAGAGAGAGAGAGAGAGAGAGAGAGAGAGAGAGAGAGAGAGAG
>LOEQ01003475.1:335739-375398 GCA_001685075.1 Bramus lutescens
AGCCTATAGTTCACAAGCCCAGAGAAGCCAAATAACAAGGTGAACCCAAAGAAAAACATTTATAGATCCTCTTGGAAACTGGAAGCAACCAAGATTGCAGGGCAAAAGTTGTGAGTATGGGGGTGGGTGCAGGGGTCGGGGTGAGGTTGGGAGAAAGGGGAGAGGGGAAGAGGGAAGGGAGAAGGGAAGGACTGGCAACATCTTGGGGGAGTGGGAGGGTGGAGATGGAGGAAAGGCAGATATAGGAGCAGGGAAGAAGATACCTACATTAATGGCCACAGTCTTCTTAAGGCGCTGCAGTATATTGGTCCAGAAAGCCGGCTACGGAAAGAGAGCAGAAGGAATTGCTATAGCCCCATTTCTGGACATCACTGCTACATATTTGATGACGGGAAGAGCTAGTGATTAGGTTTGGGTTTTTTCTGTATCTGGAAGCTCACAGGTTCTAATTCATCATCTTAGGCCATAGGTGTTTATTTGAAAATTGGAAATATTTAGCTTAAAGAAGTGGTTCCTTAACTGTGGGTCATGACCTCCTTTGAGAGGGGGTTCACTTTTCAGATATCTTGCATGTCAGATATTTACATTTCTACTAATAATCATAAAAATTACAATTATGAAGTAGCAGCAAAATAATTTTATGGTTGGGCATCAGCACATGAGGAACTATTGTATTAAATAAAGGTCTGGAGCATTAGGAAGGTTGAGATCCAGTGATCTGGAGTTTCCTTATGAGATACCCGTTATCCTCTGTTTACTAAAATTGCTGTAAATTTCTTCATTTAGATTTGCTTGTGTTCCCAGTTCTATACTTTTATTTAAATCATGATTTTGTAGCTTCATCACTTTGTTTTTATTATATGAGTAGAATTTTATTTGTATTAAAAATAAATATATCAGAGAATTTTATTTACTCAGAAAGTGAAGACAAGTTCTTATGTATCAAAGGATGTTATTTTAAAAAACATTTATTTGATGGGAAAGATTTTAATCTGACAATATAAAGGCTGTGCTTTTCCTTCCCTTTGGTCTCTTCAATCTGTAATATAGAACTCTAACATATAGTTACGCTAGCAGGCAGTCAGTGCTTAATGACATGAAGTGATTACAGGCACTATGCTCTTTTTTTAAAATCCTCTAAATTCCTGCTAGTTGCAATAAATCAAAATTTTATTTCTTGATTCCTAACTTTAGTGTTAGGTCAACATCTTTGCCTTGTTGCTTGTTATTAACAAGTTTTCAAATTGGCAGTTTGTTTTGGTCAAGTGCTATTCTTGCAAAACTATTTCTTTAATGAAGGAAACATAAAATTTGTTTCTTTTTATAGTGACTGGAAAAAGATGTGGATGATCCCCAAAGTCATAGGAGGATAGAAGAAACTTAGTATCTTTCAAAAACATGTTTTCCACCATCCAAAAACTATTCCCACTTGCTTATTTCATTTCTTCATCGTGTTATTATCACATTCCTTTAGCCAGACAGGCATTGCTTTCTCCTGATCTAGAATATGAATTTTTCTTAAATCATCAGTTCATGGCATTGGTATAAGGAATTCCTACTGCATCCAATCCAGTGGAATGTGTAATGGATTAGTTTTACTGAAATTTTTTTCTGCTTTTACACTGGAGTTATAGAGTATGAAGTTGAAATCACAGCAGGCTTCACAAGGAAAAATTATTCAATCAACAGACTTCAACTCAGTGGTGTTGTGTCAAGTCAATGCAACTAAATAGTTCTTGGTACTAGAATGTATTTTCTAGGCAAATAAGAAAAACATAAAATAAGAAATTGGACATTTACTTCACTTGGAGCATAGGTTTGGGAGATGAGGCACTGGAGGGATGGCTGTGCAGTTGAGTCTTGCTAGTCTTTCAGAGGATTAGAGTTTGGTTTCCAGCATGCACATGGTATCTTACAGTCACCCATAACACAAGTTTCAGGGACTCTGGTCCCATTCTGACCTCTATGGACACCAGGCACATATGTGATTGACATGCATACACTGGCAAAATAATCCCACACACAAAATAAAATTCTAAAAATAGAAAAAGAGTGCAGGGTTCGTCAAGAACCTCTGATAACCAATTCTAAGGTTTATCATGTGTTGTTGTTGAGAGAGTTGCATTATAAGACCATCAGTCTCTACACCAAATGCTTGCANATCAGTTCATGGCATTGGTATAAGGAATTCCTACTGCATCCAATCCAGTGGAATGTGTAATGGATTAGTTTTACTGAAATTTTTTTCTGCTTTTACACTGGAGTTATAGAGTATGAAGTTGAAATCACAGCAGGCTTCACAAGGAAAAATTATTCAATCAACAGACTTCAACTCAGTGGTGTTGTGTCAAGTCAATGCAACTAAATAGTTCTTGGTACTAGAATGTATTTTCTAGGCAAATAAGAAAAACATAAAATAAGAAATTGGACATTTACTTCACTTGGAGCATAGGTTTGGGAGATGAGGCACTGGAGGGATGGCTGTGCAGTTGAGTCTTGCTAGTCTTTCAGAGGATTAGAGTTTGGTTTCCAGCATGCACATGGTATCTTACAGTCACCCATAACACAAGTTTCAGGGACTCTGGTCCCATTCTGACCTCTATGGACACCAGGCACATATGTGATTGACATGCATACACTGGCAAAATAATCCCACACACAAAATAAAATTCTAAAAATAGAAAAAGAGTGCAGGGTTCGTCAAGAACCTCTGATAACCAATTCTAAGGTTTATCATGTGTTGTTGTTGAGAGAGTTGCATTATAAGACCATCAGTCTCTACACCAAATGCTTGCATTCCTAGGACCTTATGCATTGAGTTCAGTCTACCCTTTAGTCACGGATTCGACTTGGTTTCAAAAATGATCTGTTCTCAGGAACATTAGTTAAGAGACACAATTAAGACTACTCCTGACTCCAGTAGGAAACTTTTTGAGCATGACTTGACTTTTTAAATTGAAACATAAAATTCTATACATGTAATGATAGCAGGTGGTATACATGTATGCGATAACAGATATTAAAAACCCTTTCTTTTAGTTCCTTTGAATTGTACAGTATATGTTCCCTATCTACAGTCATTCAGATAAGCATCAGGATACAATATTTTTTCTGTTAGAATAAATAAACATCCTTAAAATTTTTATTTAAAATTAGCATAAATGGATTAAATATCATTACAGCCTTTTCTAACCAAGTGCGTTTTTAGTAGAATTTTTCCCAGTCATCTTCTCCATTTCCTGATTCCTATCTTTGTAAGCCCCACTCAGTCTTCCTTAAGCTCCCATGCCGCATGTGTCCTTTTCCCTTTCCTTTTCTCAGTCCAGTCCCTTCCCCTACCCCCAACTCCCTCTTGGTCTCCTTTTAGCTTTTTAGTCTTTATCAAAATTGACACACAAGTTCATATCTGCAGACGAGAGATAGCATGTGTCTTTTGTTTCATGTTTGCATCCTCTAGCTTAATAGCGTGCTTTCCAGATCTGTCTATTTTCCCATAAATATCATGATTTCATTTTTCTTTAGAGCTAGGTAATATCCATTATGTATATAAACCACATTTTTTATCCATTTATCTTTTGGCGAATATCCAGGTTAGTCAATTTCCTTGCAATTTGTGTAGAACAGCTACTTTGCTCAAATATACTAATGTTTTTGGACTATGGAATTGATACCATTAGTAGCCAGTTATTAAAATGTATGTATTGATTCTTACCGATTTGTTCATTTTGTCATGTTTGTTTTTTCTTCTTCCTCTCTTCCTTATTATTTTTTGGGGGTCCTTTGGTCTCATGAATAAATGTTTTCTCATTGGGAGACCGGAAGATCCCTTCAAGAATCTCTAATGGCTCTGACAGTGTCATCAGTGCCTTGGGTTTGTTTATGTTCTAGATAGAGTTATTTTTTCTAGAGATTTCATTGTTGGTTATGATAGCCTCGGTTGGAAACTGTTATCTTTCAGAGCTTGAAATGCATCATACCAATGCATTCTGGCTTTACAGTTTTTGACTGAACAACTCGCTGTCATGGCCTGACAAGCAAGGAGGGGTTTAATTCAAGAGGAAGACAGAGAGCAACATAGAAATGCAGTGATATTTCACTCTGACTTTGATTTACATTTTCCTGACAACTGGTGATATCAGACATTGTTCATATATCTACTGGAAATTTTTATGATTTTTAAAAGAAATATTTGTTTGAGTCTAGGGACCATATTAATTGGATTGTCTGCCTGTTTGATTTATTATTTTATATGATTGAATTCTTCATAAATATAGATGTAGGCCTTCTTTCCCATGTATAGTTCGTAAATGTCTTCTGTAATTCTGTACATTTTGTGTGTTGTTTGCTATGTAGAAGTTTTCTGGTCTGATATAATCCCATTTATCTATCTTTACTTTTACTCTTGTGTTTTATAGTCTTATCTAAAAATTACTTGGACGTTACAGTGTACTGATGCCTGTCTTCTGTGCTTCTTAATATGCTGTCATAGTTGCGATCTTACATTTAGGTTTAAAATCTCTTACATTGACTGTGTTAATTCTGAAGTACAGAGATCTAGAATATTGCCTCGGTGTGTGGAATTACAATTTCCCCATCATTTATGAAATAAGCTCTGCATCCAGTGCACGTTCTTGACTGCTTTATCTAAGATTAATTGACATTTGAGTTTATTTCTAGATTCTCAATTCTTTTCCTTAGTCTCTATGTTTGGGTTTTGCTCATATGCTGTTTTAGTTTCTGTAGCTTTGTAGTATGTTTTGATGTCAATCAATGCAATTATTCTTCATTTTTTTCAAAACTTTTTTTAACTACTTAAGAATTTTTTATGACTGATACAATTCTTTTATTATTATTGATTAGGGTTTTATTTCTTTAAAAATAATAAATTATGAACAATATTAGATGTTATATGTAAAAGAAATAAGATGTGAAAAAAATTCTCTCCTATGTTTAAAGAACTTCAGAGAGGACCTCCAAGAATGCTTTTAAACCACTAATGATTATCAAGTTCGTAATGTAAGCTGACTTTGGTTATTCAGAGCCTGTTTTCTGGCAAATGAGACAATTAAAATGTCAACTGAAAACAGATATATTTCAATTATACCCATGCTCTATGCAGTTAAAAATGTCTCACAAGAAAATAAACTTACCATTATTTTTTTTCTTCCTCTTCTTTTTTTTTTCTTTTTTAATGATTCTGTCTTGAATATACAGATTCCAAAAATGTATCCATTTTCTTTTAGGTTATTCAGTTTGTTGACAGAGAGTTTATGATGTCTGTTAATCATTTGTCTTTCTATGGTATCAGTTGTAACATCTTATTTTCATTATAATTTATCTGCTTAAGTCTTTTTTCTTTCCTCATTCATCCAGCTAAGGTTTTGTAAATTTTATCTTTTTAAAGAATCAACTTTTTGTTTTGCTGATAATTTTGCTTTTTAGATTATCATTAATTTCTGCTTTGATTTCAATTATTTACTTTTATCAATTCAGGGTTTGATTTGTTCTTATTTTTGTATATACTTGAGATGCCATAAGGAGGTTGTTTACTTACGTTCTTTTTCTTTTTGGATGTGATCAATGATTGTTATAAATTTCTTGTTTTCACCATATCTCATAGATTTGGTCTGCTTTTCTCCATTTCCATGCTTTAGGAAATATTTTAAATTAGTTTCTTGATTTCATCTTCCTCAGTACACTGGTATATTGTTTATTTTTCATGTATCACCACAGTGTCTAAACTTTTCTTTTATATTCATTTTTATTTTGTTAGATTTCATATGTAAAAGCACTAGAGATGGTTTCAGTTCTTTTAAATATATTAAGACTTACTTTATCTTCTAACCTACCATCCGTGGTTGAGAATATTTGTTTAGTGAGAATATATATTCTGCAACTACTCAGTGCTTCTGTGTAGATGTTGATTAAGTAGAATTAGACTAATGATTAGTTTAACTCTGTGTTTTCTTTAGAAGTTTTCCACATGGATGATCTACTCATTGATGAAAGTGGGATGTTATTTTTATATTAGATCTACATCTCCATTCATGTCTGTTAGTATTTGCTTTATATATTTAAGTGCTTTTATATTAGTTATGCATATTTAATTATCTCCTCTTGTTAAAACAAAGCTTTTCTCATAATGTAATGATCACCATGATCCTTGTGGTCTTTAGTGCATTTTGTCCCTTATAAACATGGCTGCTCTCTTGGTGCCAATGGAATTAATTGGTTTTTCAAGCATTAGGGAAAATGTTGGAAAATTTATATTTTCTAACCTTTCTCACCTTTTTTAAAAAAATAACTTGCTGCTTGTGTTCAAGTGTTCTCTCCCACATTGGGACATTTTGGGGGTAGAATCCCAATATTCCAGTGTGTATTCTATGTGGTATGTCTTTTATGTAAGCTAAATAAAATCTTATTATCTAGGATTTCCTTGACTTTTATGTGAAATTCTCTGGCATGCCCAGCACCTATAGTACTTGAATGGTTGCTATGAAGAAAGATAGTAATCAAGTTTTATAAAACAAAAACAGACAACAAGTCCTTCCCTCTAAAACTGCTTTTGTGCAGGCATCTGTTTCAAAGATGTTTCTCAGGAAGAAGGCCATGTAAGAATACTACTCGAATCTCTCTTTATGATTAAAAACATTCTATAAGGAGTTTAAATTAACAATTTATTTTTCCTAATGGTGGGGAGAAACTAAGAAAGAGTCAAAATGTATTTCAAATTATTTTGCAACTACTTCTATTTATACCCATAAATCTTTTTTCTTTATTTTCTTTACTTATATTCTTTGTAAAGTATAAGATCATTGTAAAACACTATCAAGAAACATTTCATAAATTATGAGTTATTTAACTAATTAAAATGCAACTAAATTCAGTAAAAATTATTTACTGAGTGAGCATATACCATAGTATGGAACACAACTGTGATCTACTCAAATGAAAATATTTACAAGCCAGAAGTCTTCTTTAGTTGTTGTGATTAGTAAATTTTTAGTAAATTCAATCAATTTGAATGCCCCTTTTTAAAAAATCTCCACCTTCTGTTTAGATTAAAGCATCATTTCCAAGACAACTGACATCTATTTTCCTTCTTCCCTTGCATGATTGAGCTCACTAAATTATCTTGTATATGAGTTTAGAATTTCCTCAAACTGCTTGACATATTTCTTCCATCAGATTAGAATTTCCATACAAGATGAAACCCATTTGCTATCCCTGGTTTAGATTATATATGTGTAGTAATCATATTGTCACACATAAGAACTTTGATTAGTGTCATTCATTTGAAGACAGCTGAAGAGCTGTCTGGAAACAAAAAGACAGTTCGAACTAAACTTGAAATTTTAGGGATAAGCTATACAAAAGAAGGAGGCAGGGTCAACAAGTATGGTATGAAGAAAGAACTGCTACTCTAATGTACTATATTGTGTTTAGTTGATCTTTTAAAACTATGAAAAGAAGACTTGGAAGTGGTCTGTCTTTGTACCAGGAGTACCATACCATCTCCACTGAAAACCACATATTCTGATATGTTATTTCTGTGATCAAAAAGTCTTACAACATATCTCAAAAGAATTCCCTTGATATCATTGTGTGTATATGTGTGTGTGCACACACACATTTCTGAGTGTACATATACATATATACACACATAAACACAATTTTAACAGAGGTAGAGAAAATAAATAGGATATATGGATATGGAGAATTTTAAAAGAAGAATAAAATATTTGAGAAGAAAGGAAATTCAAGAAATAAAAATTGTTACTATATGAAGTTAATTATCCAATGCACAAAGTCACCATATAGTTGGATAAAGCAAAATTCATGACTTGTAAATGAGAAAACATGCCATGGTAAAGTATACAAATTAAGGACAGAGAGGAAGAATAACAAGCACACCAAAGAAATCCTGACCAAAGCAATTTAGGAGAAAAGGGGTTTATTTTGGATCACAGTTCAATTACAGTCCATCATGGTATAAGATGAGCAATAAGAGCTTGAAGCAGTTGACCCCAAAACAGCCAAAATTAGAAAGCAGAGTTTGCAAATAGTTGTGTTTGGATCACTTTCTCCATTTTAAACACTCTAGGATCTCAGCCTAGGGAATAGTACCACTGACAGGAAATGGGTGTTCCCATCTTTGTTAACCCAGTCAAGCCCCCTCAACAGGCATGCCTAGAGACCTATCTCCTAGGGAGCTCTAGAAGTGATCAAGTTGACAATCAAAATTAAATGTCACAACTCCACCTCTTGTTATGTAGACAACAAAGCATACCCCTTAAATCATAAGCTTTCTCCTGTGTGTTCACAAAGTATCACGTTCATCTCATACTGCAAAATATACTTCAAAACTCTCTGCAGCTTTTAACAATGTCAAATGTTTAAAAGTTAAATGTCTATGTCACATTTGAAATGGAAGGCAATCTCCTAACTTGGAGCTGGTATAGAATAAGCAAAAATGAATTACATACTCCAACATAAACAGAATAAATATTCCCAATTCAAAAAGAAAATGACTAAAATCCCACATGGTAAATACCAACTACATCAGTTCTGTTCCTGGCATCTAGAACATGTGATGAAGTTTGTTGGCCTCAAAAGACCTCAGGCAACTTAAAAATCTGCTATCTGAAGTACACATATCCTATTTCTTAGTTTGGCTCCACTCCATGCCCACATCTTACATGGTGGGTGCCCCATGATGATGGCACCACCAATATCCTGGGCCTCATCACAACTCAGGTTTCACATCATAGCTTCAAACAACAGTCTTTCAACGTCTCTGACCCTGCTGCACATTGTCTGGCCTCTAGTGTTTTCTGAAACAGGACTCCATAACTCCTTAAATATCACATCTCCTATGACTACAAGGAGCAGGGAACACCTCCACTTTGTCTTTCTTCCTTCAAATAAAATTTGACCTTCTTGAGATGGAGTTTATGATGAGTAGTATTCAGCCTTCAGGATACCCATTCATAATTTTCTAGTGCAATACAAAAGTTTTCTCAATAGCAGTTACAATCTCTTTAGTGATTACAGCTGCTTTGTTAGCACCAGTGAGAATGCTCTCCAGCACTACAATTTTATGTGTGAAACAGCTTAGTCTATTACTTTTGAGTTCAACTCCCTCAAGATCTCAGACAACAGACAGAATGGAACCAGATTCTCAGCAAAATATCATGTGAATGGCTCCTGTCTGATATGGGATGTCCTTCTGTATATGTGTTGCATTTATTGGTTAATGAATAAAGCTGTTTTGGCCAATGGATTAGTAGAGCTCAACCATGTGGGAAATCTGAATAGAGATATATAGAGAGAGTAGGTGGATTCAGAGAGATGCCATGTAGCTGCCGAAGGACAACAACACACCAGCTGGAACCTTATCAGTAGGCCAGAGCCTCGTGGTAATACATAGATTAATAGAAATGGGTTAATTCAAGATGTAAGAGGTACCAAAGAATACAAATAAGCTATTGGTCAAATAGTATTATAATTATTATAGTTTCAGTGTGATTATTTGGGTCTGGTTGGGTGGAAAATGAACAAGTAGTCTCTGCCTACATCTGTCCTTCATGATGGACTCCTTTTTTCCTTTGAAGCCTCAGCAGCTGGACCCCCTATGTCTACATTTCTCTATACATGGATGTCTTCCAGGTTCCCACCGTAATGACCCATTAAGCTTTTCTTAACAACATTTGAGGGCTTTTCTAGCTCCAAGTCCTAAACTCTTTCACATTCTTCCCAAATTCCAGTTCCAAAGACCCAAAACCATATGATCAGGTTTATCAGGCACTTTTCAGCACCCAGTTTCTATCTTGGTTTCTTTTCCTGTGATAAAAGTTCCTGATAGAATCATATAAACATTAAAGGAATTATTTTGCCTCATGTTTCAAGGGAGTAGTCCATTTTGGGAGGGGTTTCATGGCCACAGAAGCTTGGAAGAGTTGTCACATTATACCTCTAATAAAAAAGTGGAGGGAATAGATACACATTTGGAAATGCAACTTTGGTTTTGTAGTTTAAAGTATATGGCTTTTTACAGAAATAATCTATGTTTTTCACTTTTGCTTATAAGTGTCGCCTTATAAGCAAGCCTGAGCTATCCCTCCAGTCCCATTCTATATTTCTATACAGAAACAATATTGTCTCAAAAAAGCTTCGGTTTACTTTAGTCTTTTCAAAATGACTGTTATTCTAATTATTATTCATTATGATAACAGAATTTTAACTTATTTGAGTGAACCAGTTGCCCGCTGGATTTCAAGTAATTCAGCTTATAAAGAATTTATTCTTAGAAGTAGTTTAATAAATTAATCTAATATTTTCAGTTGTGGAAATACCTATAATTTTAAGATTTAAATTAAGATACATTCAGAAGCAGTGACTTAATACAATATATATTTTAATCATCATCACTTCCCTCCATCCGTTCATTGTGATGGCCATTCCCATTATAAATACCTTTCCTATACTCATCCATCTTGGTTTTTGTTTGAAGTCCACTGAGTTTACTTTGCACTATCTTTGTGACCATATGTTTAGGGATATCATTTGGTACCTAGTGAACCCATGTGGATACACAACTAAAGATAATGCCTGTTCCTCTTCCGGAATCTGTGAGTGGTCATTCTTCTGTATGTAGGATAGGGACATAAGCCATATGTGCTCCCCCAATCTATGACTGACCACTGATGAGCACTCTGCAATCCTTTCTCACCAAAATGCCTAACTGAATCTGGGAATTATTTGAATAATTGATATTTCTACATATTTGTTATGCTCAGTCCTATATTCAAGACCCTTGACAAACTACCAGGCTCAATGAATTTTTCAGTAAATACCTTTTCAATGAATGATTAAATATTAAAAATTTTGCTTTAATAAAAATGTTGGTCCCTGGTTTAATAATTTTAAAATATAATTTTAGAATTAATTTTAGTTAGAATTAGGTAAAAATAAAATGTTATGTGTCACAGAAAGAAATGATGACCAAGGTAAAAAAAATGAACATACAAGGCATAACTTCATTTTAATTTAACTATCAAGTGATTATTCTGATGTATCAGAGAGGCCAGGATTATGTATATATTTTGTATTTCTTTGTTTATAATCTACTATAAAGCTAACTGTAGAAAGCAAGTTGTACAAATACAATTGTGTTTTCAGTGGCACCCTTTAAACAGTAATGACTTTTTTTCTGAAACAAAGCCAAAATACCACAGATGTATCCATTAATTCCTATAACAGAAGTTAGTTTTAAACTAGTGGTATGGGACAATTCTATGTTCTGTCAATTATGTTTTAAATAAATACTGATTGGCCAGTAGCAAGGCAGGAAGTATAGGCGGAACAACCATACAGAAAGTAGAGGTGGGGCAATGAGAACAAGAATATTCTGGGAAGAAGGAAGTTCTTTCTGCAGTTCTATCCAGACACCAAAGAAGCAGGATGTCACCTGCCCCGCTGAAAAAGGTATTGAACCATGTGGCTAACATATACTAGAATAATGGGCTAATGTAAGTTATAAAAGCTAATATGAAGCCTGACCTAATGGGCCAATCAGTTTATAACTTATGGAGACCTCTGTGTGACTTTCTTTGGGACTTGCTGGCTGTGGGAACTGGGCAGGACAGAAATCCCAACAAGCAGGTCCTCATGTTACAAATACCTTTTCCACAAATGATTAGATGTTAGAAATTTTGCTTTAAGAAAAATGTTGGTCCCTGATTTCATAATTTTAAAATATAATTTTAGAATTAATTTTAGTTAGAATTAGGTAATAATAAAATGTTATGTGTCACAGAAAGAAATGATGACCAAGGAAAAAAAATGAACATACAAGGCATAACTTCATTTTAACTATCAAGTGATTATTCTGATGTACCAGAGAGGCCAGGATTATGCATCTATTTTGTATTTCTTTGTTTAGTATCTGCTTATAAAGCTAACTGTAGAAAACAAGTTGTACAAATACAATTGTGTTTTCAGTGGCAGCCTTTAAACAGTAATGACTTTTTCTGAAACAAAGCCAAGGTACCACAGATGTATCCAGAAATTCCTATAACAGAAGTCAGTTTGAAAACATTCTCTTTAAAATGTGATGATACATTTTCTTATGTAAACAACAACAGCAGCCTGACAGAAGAGAAGAATGAGGAGGCTGCTAAATTTTTAAGTATATAGCATCTGTTGTATTAAAAGAAATACATCTGTTTTTAAATGCTGAGGCATTCCAACTAGCCTACAGGGAAAAAACTATAAACAATGTTCTTCACACAAACACATTTAATAAAAAGGCTGTCGCTGTGGAAAGAAAATCTGTGTTTCCCAGTCAAACTATTCTAGCTATGGGGGGACCTCAGAAGCAGAATGCTTGCTTTTCCTAAGCATCAAACCTAGATGAATTTTCAAATTAAAGCAAAATCTAACCAAGGTTTATTTATGCCATGTTCTTTGCACGCATTATTTCAGCAATCTGTGAGATGTCTATAACTGTCAATGCTCAGAAAATAACAACGTAGGGAGACTTCCGTTCACTAACTGAAGGAGATGTGGCTAGAGAAGAATGGGTGGCTCCTGAACTCAAGTATGACTCTAGAGTTTCCAGGTTCTCCACTTAAATTTATTTGAAAGTATTTCTCCTCCTTTTTAAAAATTTTGTGTTTCTTTGTCTATAATTATTCTTCTCACTGGAATCCATAAGAATTAATTTTCTCTACCAGCACCATTCCATTTATCATTGAACACTTCCATTGCAGTTACTGTGGTAGACAAATTCATAAATTTAGTGGGTAATTTGAGACTATTTATCACCTATTATTGTCTTTGCCCTTCACTCCCCATCATGATCATGCAATAACTTGGGCTCACAATTTTCCAGGAATACTAAAACCTCGATACAGTAATAGCTCAAAGATCCTCATAATAAAACTTAACCTCTTATATTCAATTTTCTGGTACACTTATAAACTTCATTTTTTCTTTAAGTTTGACTTAATTTTGCAAATGAAATTATACAACAGGAAGTTCCCCAATCAAAAATCACTTCATTAATTCCAATTGCTCTCAAACACATTTTTCTAACTTCCTGCTCACGTATGTCATTTCCTTTCCAAAGGCAGAGTCCCTAGACTTGTACTTGTTCCTCATTTGTACCTTCTTGAATTTGGGATTCTAATTTGTTTATACAAATGGTCTTCTTAAAGTACATTATTTCAGTTCAGTGTATTCTCTCCCTACAACGGTTATAGCAACATACACTGGAATATCTTCAAGGGCTAAATGAGATAATAAAGTACAGGTCACGCAGTTCTAGGAAAATTAGCAGGCACTCTTAATTCCTTTTCCTCCCCTTCTCTCAGACTGTCTATTCTATGCCATCTTCTTAATGTATTGCTCTATATTCTTAGCTCATTTTGGGCTATTATTATTTATTTATTCATCAATACCCTTCAGTTGAGATATGCTTATTCTGAGCTTATTTTTCTTATCTATCTATCTATCTATCTATCTATCTATCTATCTATCTATCTATCTATCTATCTANCATGTGGTTGCTGGGAATTGAACTCAGGACCTTCGGAAGAGCAGGCAATGCTCTGAACCTCTGAGCCATCTCTCCAGCCCCCTGAGCTTATTTTTCCTAAGCTTGATAGTTTTTCTTAATGATAATCTTTCTCTGGGCAGTGGTGGCACACACTTTTAATCTCAGTACTTGGGAGGCAGAAGTAGGTGTATCTCTGAGTTGGAAGCCTGCCTTGTCTACTGAGCATGTCCCTGAGCAGCCAAGACTACACAGAAAAATTCTGTCTTGAAAAACCAAAACCCAAATAAGCAAAATCAAAACAAAGCAGCAGCAACAACAAAAAACAATAATCTCTCTTAACACCTTATTTCTTCCTCTTTTCAAGAAATTGTGTAGCCTAGTACTTTATGGAAATAAAAGATTAAATTTAAAAATGACTAGTCATAGTTATGTAATTCATTTGGAGATTTTCAAAGAGAAAAACTTCATGAAATTCATGTCTTACAGCAAAAGGGTAGAACATAGTTTCTTCTTTTTCATCATTTCCATAGACAAAATTTATGTCTGCTTTAAATTAGGAACCATGTTCATGTCTTCAACCAAGATGGAGATGTTTCTAAATCTACCATGACTTTTGAAAGATGGGATGCCTTACTACAAAACATACTTTCAATCAACTTTGTGTTTATGTATATTCTATGTAATTGTATTAGCAGAAAAGTAAAACAGAATATTTAAGACAATTGCAGTGTTCAAAAAATGTCATAAAGAGTCAATATTATCGCCAGCAATAGAGCATAATGGCCTAGTATTCAGATTTCCCTGTGCCAATTGAGCCACTGTGTTATTCTGAACATGGTCCCCGTTTTGACATCATCTTCATCTAAGAATTTATGTCCCTTACACCTCTTTATGAGTTATTGATCAGAGAGGTCTCAGAGGCTCCCAATACAAGTTGGGCTCTTGTCATTCCTCTTAGTTGCACACTTGTAACTAGATGATAATATCCTGTTATGAAGGCACCACAAACTTGATGCATGGTATAGAGAAATCAAGCCAGAATGGAATTGAAAGCTTCTCCCTGGTGCTCCCTACTGTAATTCTAGAAGGAGTAACATGGGCTGCTAGGAGATATAGGAGAGGGAGAAAAGACACCAAGAGTCTTATCCAGTGGGACTCAGGAGACTTACTTGCCAGGTAAGGTATGCTGATTTGTGCAATAGTGGCACTGCTCTGACGGAGGTAACCAAATATTCTCTGACTGGATTTGAGACCCACTCCAAAGAAGGGAAGCCTAGCCTGAGTACTATAAACATGGTTAATACTCCATGGTGAAGGGGACTGGAGACTCAAGTAAAGGAACTTATACTGTTGCTTCATTAAATTGATGTACCATCAAGCTGCCTTCTAAATATTTTTGTTTATACCTGTAGGGGGGATTCTAATTGGTCTTAATAATAAAAACACAAAGTGAGATAATGGGGATGAAAGTTTGAAAGCTGATAGGTCAGAGAAGCAGAGCAGCCAGCAACTAGTTCCTACCTCGACAAAATCATCAGACCAAATGAACTATTCTGTCTACAAATTCTCAGACTGAATGCTGAGACTGAATGTTCTATCTATGAAATCTCAGACTGAATCCTGAGCTCCTGTCTTCTATTGCCTTCTATTCCTCTCTCTGCCCAGCCACCATTTCCCATCTCCACCTCCCTAGTGCTAGGATTAAAGGTATGTGCCATCAATCCCTGGCCTGTATGACTGACTGATGTGGCTAGCTCTGCACTCTGATCTTCAGGCAAGCTTTATGTGTTAAAGCACAAACAAAACATCACCATATTTACTCATTTACAACACTGTTCTCTGTTTTAGTCAGAGAAGATTTTTCTTTCTAATGATTAATGCAGAAATTTGTGGCTAGAAATGTTGCTAAAAGTAAGTGATGAATTATATTCAGCACTAAAGGAAATATTTATGCCCTGTAGGGTTCAGGAAACATTGTGGAAGTGGAGGTAGGAAGAATTTGAGATTGAAGATAGGAAAAAGTGCTGCTAAATGTCACCCTCCCATTATTTATTTAACGAAATTTTAAAAGAAATCCTTTCCCCAAGGGTGATGAGCTGTAAATCTTGGCATCTGCCTAGAGGAGGAAGGTGGGAAAAAGAAAGAAGAAAATCCATGTGGTTTGAGCTGGCACTGAGGTCAGCCACATAGCAGACAAGCCGCCACATGGGAACAGAGGAGCTGGAGAGAAAGAGTCAGGAACATCAAAGTACCAGAAAAGCACATGTAGGGCCTGGCCATCAGCTGAGAGACAGAGCAAAGAAGACAGATATGCCTTTCTGATTTAAAACTCCAAAAGTCATCAGGCCCAACTGAAGGTCTTGGTGACCCTGGAGCATCTTTATAAACCATAGGAATTCTGCAAAGGAAAATGCACATAATCTCAATAATGGAATGCTTATTTCTCCCCCCTCTTTAGTGTAACTTAAGGTGGACCTCAGTTCCTGAGAAGTTTGGTCCCTTGGTCAGGTGATAGGCTTGTCAAACAGAATTGATTCTTAAGGGCAGAGAAGATGGCATTCCACCACTTAGAGGGAGATTCCATTCCTTACTGTCTGATTTCCACCATTTAGAGGATGTAGGCTTAAGTTGGGGGATAGATATAACCCATTTTTACCATGAAAATCTAGGAATCCAGTTCCAAAGTCATTTACCAGAGGGGAATAATTTTTGAGCTGCAGTATTGTTTTCATATTCAACATCCAGGAAGAGGAGTTCATTTAGGAATAGATAAGAAACTAGAACTACTTTCTGTCCTTTCTAACCAAGGAGACTTCTGGAACATCTGCCTCCAGGTATTGTGCCCTAAAATTCTTGTCTAGCTTCTATCTCTTGTTCTTGTAACTTCCCTCTGAAGATGCAGTCTTTACTGCCATTTAGGGAATTGGAGCACTGACTGAATTTGGCTTCATCCTAACAGTGCTGTTGAGTGTGGAAGTTGGGGTAACACTCCAGTATGTCTATCTAGGGGTTCTCAAAATTGCATCAATAGTTATATTTGTATTATTGCAAGTTATAGTAAGGGGGTTCTTAGAATGTTCCCAGAATGAGACTTAATGAAGACATAAGGGCAAGAGTCTTTAACATTACAAACCCCAGGCAGAGAAACAGAAGCCAGAACAAAGAATATACATTTTTTAATGTCTCCATTATGGTCAATTAGAATATCTTGATGGATTCAAAGAGCATATATTCATGGTGCTCTTTTTCCATGTATCTTTTTTCTTCTCTAAAGAAGAAAGACTGAAGAGTAATAAACCTAGGATTTGCTTGTGGACAAGTTGATAGCTGTTGGAGGGGCCAGAATCATAGTTTGAGGTCCTTCCCAAATGGCTTACAGAGGAGAGAGAAAAGATATTTTGCAACTGTGCTCATTGATTTTCTACCACTGTGACCATGTGAATACCATGATCAAGACCAACAGAAGAATTTGTTTTGGCTTCTGATTCCTGAGAGATAAGAGTCCATCACAGCAGGGATGGATTCCTGACAGTGAGCTACAACCATGGTGGTCGCAGAAAGAAAAGGGAAGCACATATTTTCAAGAGGGCAATGGAGACAGAGAGAAAGGGTGGTGAAGTTATCTAAACTCAAAACCTGTACTCAATGACCATACCTCCTACATATTAACAAACATCATAAACCTCTATAAATTGGAAACCAAGTGTTCAAACATTCAAGCTTATAGGTACCGGGGTAATTTCTCATTTCAACCATCATAATCAGTGTTTGACCTACATGTAAAAAGAATAATAACCTTGCTTTTCTCTGTTACAGGTTTATCATATAGCTGCTATACTGTTGGAACTGAGCCCATTTCTAACAGCCTATATCCAAGTAGCTTTTAATTTATTAGGAAGAAAGTCATTAGTGAGAAATAGGTGTCAAAATAACAGCTCATGTGGATTTAAGTCTAATGTCTATGGAATGTGATCTCTTGGACCATTTAAAAAGCCTTATCAATCATTTTAATCTTTGGTTATACTTTCCTATTGGTTGTTGAGGACCATATAGTGAGCCCAAATTAACCATTTTTCTTTTTCCTCCCAAGGAAAGTTGAGAGTCTTGTCTTTAGGGGTCTCTTAAACTTGAGAGGGTACATGAACATCAATCCTCTTCTTAAATGATGTTGTCATGTGTTATTGATCTGTTCTTGGTACCTTTTTAAACCATTGGCTTAGAAGAATAAAAATATATATTGAGTCATAGTTATTTAAACATGTTTATGTTCTGTTGAAGATTTATTTAACCACTACACAGTAGTAACAAGTATCAGATTGGTGTAACAGGCCTGTATATTGATCATACTCAGAGACCCATTGGAGTGATTAAAAGGGACATTATTTTGGCTCTTGCTCCCTAAGATCAATTAGGTCACAGGGAACTGAGGCGTGTCTTCAAAGTTTCTGTAGCTCTAATGAATCACCTGTCATCTTGTTCTGGGATACCAAAAAGAATCTACCAAGTGAACTCTAAACAGCATACATCTACAGAAATGGAGGGTAAACACAAAGGAAATTTTCCTCAGTGTTTACAAATGAAGCATGGATAAGCAAGGCCTTTGACACATTCTCCCAGAGCTGGAACAATGGGTAAAAGAAAGATGAAACATGATCTTCTGGGCAAGGCACAGCCATTGCAATCAGGAACTTACAGCAACTGCTGGAGCCTGCCCTGGGTCTGTACAAAAATGGTGCCATCAACAGTCAGGCAAGGATGGAGGTGGTACTCATAAGGCCCTATCTCTTCAACAATGAATTATTTGCTATTAATGTATTAAGGGAGAGGAGAAAGCATTGCTTTCATTTGTATATCTACTGATGAACTGACCAGGCTTCTGATGCACAACATTCTGGACTAAGAATACTTAATTAGGCATGGAAATTTAAAGAACTTAACCCGAGACAGGAGACTGCATTCTAATTTGAAAGCAAAAAACCTCAATAGCATCCTTAACTTTTCAGCCTCTGAGGTCTGCACTGTAGTGGGGGACCACAATGCTGCTTTTATCGTTATTTTACTAATGGCACATTTCTATGAAGGAAAGTACAACCTTTGAATGGAATGGGCATTTGGACTCATTTCCTAATGATTATCTTTGCCAAAAAGGAAACCAAGGGTTAAAGAGCTATGGTTTACCCAAGACCTCACAACTTTATGGTGACTGAACTTGAAATAAAACTGATCTCTGTGGTCTTATTCAGGTAATTCGACTGATTCAGGTAATAACAGAGGATAGTCAGAAAAGAGCATTAATACAAATATTCTCATTTTTTTACCCCATAATGGTACCAGATTGACATGAGTCACAGAAAACTTTTGAGCTGTGTCATAAGTGTTCATAGTCTCCCTGTTTTGAGCACATAAAATGTGTGATAATTTAGCACTGCTAACTCCTTTATTGGTATACCATTCAGACGACTGTTCAAGGATTGCTTATTTTAACAAACTGAAATGTTTCTTTTTATTTTTGAAACTGTTACTGGCAATAACACAGAATGCTTTCTTCTCTCTATTATAACTGTGAAATTCCACCTAGTAAAACTGTCTCTGGTGGTTGGGAGACATGTATTGCCTTTATATAATACCAGTGCAATACTCGGTTTTGAGGAATTAAAACAATTGGTTGCACCAAGACCCAGTAATGCAGTGATCCTGGACTCAAACACAGCAGAGAAATGCAAATGAACATGACCCTAGTTTGTGTTTCCACTGGTTCCTGGGGTCATAACATGAAAGAACTGAGCTGCTAATGGAATTCAGATAAGCCTATGGGCAGTGGAACAATCAAGTGATGGAAAATGAGTCTGGGAATCAGTCTGATATTTAGCTTTAGTGCTTATAGAAAATCTAGGTATTAAACATTTCAATATTGTGACTGATAGGGAACAATTGTTATTAACCATTGACTATATTTTCCTATAGTTTTGTGAATCACTTGAAATATTTATCATGCCAAATTCGTTAGTTAATTTGAATAAGGCACAATATGTTATTTCCTTTCAAGACTTCAATAATAGCTTTTTAAAGTATATGTTTAAAGTATTATTCAAAATACAACCATTAAAATTAAACATCTTGATAATTTTAGGCAACTGAGAAGAGCCCATTTAAAATATGACTATGATCTATGACTCATGGATAAAATATGGTTTAATTAATATTCTGGATTTCTGCAAGGCAATTCCAGGGCATCATTTATAACATTGGTACACTAGCCAAGCATCCACACTATTAGTCTACTTCAAAGAAAAAGGTTAATCTTACAGGTGAGAAAAAAGAAAAGTATTACAAGTTAAAAAATCAAGACTGCATGGACTATGTGAAAAACTCTAACCAAAATGAAATATATGTTAATAAAACACAAGGATTGTAAAAGAGTCTAGTCTGGAGAGAATACCACTCTTCTTGGTAAAACACGTGAGACACACCTCACATTCATACCTGCACAGCCTTCCTTTTTTTGTGAATCATTCTCACATCTATTTTTTGGTCCTGGCTTAAAGGTTATCTTTCAAAAATATAAGCCAGAGAAACCGCTACCTTTACTCAAGCCATGAAAGGTCTTTGCTCTGTCACTCAGTATACCTGCCATAGGACAGGGGTTAATCTTTGCTTTTTCCTTCATGTCCTGCCAGTACCCAGCCCTCATTTTCTGCAATCCGCTCCCTTGCTCCAAAGTGATTGCCCCTCTTCTATAATGCACTGAACACATTCTCATTTTCATGCCAGTTCACCTTCTGTTACTCAGTGTGAATGTTATTTATTAGATACATACTTAGATATGCAAGATTCCTCCTGGCATTTAAAATCAGCTTACATGCTGTTTTCTTAGCAAGATCTTTCTTAAGCATCTTATTCAAATCATTAATGCCCAGCTTGTTATGCCAAGATATTTTACTTGTAGATGCTATCAGGAGTTGAGATTATTGTGACTTTTGTTTGTTTGGTACTCTTTCTTGCGACTCCTCTCTGCCTTGTTTCTTGCCTTATTCTTCTTATTTCCCTGTCTTATTCTTTCCAATAAAATCTTAACTTGGCACATAGTAAATCTTTATTATGTTATTAATGATAAAACTAGTCTCATCTAACTAACTTTTATATTACTTTTACCAATAAAGTCCAGTTTTTAATCCCTCCAGAAATAATCAAAAGGAATTGCTTTTTTAATTGAATTTTTTGCACCAAGAAAACCCAACATTAGTCAATATAAGTTATTGTAGCTTTGGAGAATATGAGCAATCTTCTTGGCCAGACATCTACCCTGGTGTTAGCAAAGCAGTTCTCAAAAGGCATAAGACAAATTAGGAATGACCACACTGCCAGAGTCTAAAAAGAAAGAGAGCATCAGAAAGATGGAGGAATAACAGTGGTATTCTGATAATACAGTCACTGATCACATAATTTTTAAGAATGAAACCCTACATACTGTCTAGTATGAGATCATATTTTAAAAAGACAAATAATGAAGACAGAATAAACACCACATAACCAAAAAAAATGAAAATAAGAATGCTATAAATTTGTAAGAACCATGAGTCAAGCTCAAAAATGGAATGAGCAGACCAGAGGAAAAAAGAATAAGGAAAGACACAACTGCCAATCAAAAGATTTAAAATTAGCTCCATCCAGAATGAAAAGAGCATAAAAGCTAAATTTGGATAAAATATGTTTTATTAGTTTTATTATTAAAAGATTTAAATTCTGAAGCCAGTAAGATGGCTCAGTGGGTAATAGTGCTTGCCACAGTGTCTGATGACCTGACTTTGACCTCTGGGATCTGCATAGATGGAGAGAATTGATGTCTTCAAGTTGTCCTGTGACCTCCACAGATGAGCTATGGCATGTGCCTTCCCTAAGTACAGGAACAATATAATACATTTTTAAAAGATTTAAATTCCATTTGCTTCCAACTTACATATCAAGAGGAGGAATTTCATAATGAACAAAAAAAACTAGAGAAGAGAAAAATAAAATGTGACTTATAATCGGATATATGAATTGATGAACTCAATGAAAACAGAGTACCAAAATAATACCATGTTTAAAGAATCTATAGAATAATGTAGAAGCTAACACACTGAGAAAAGCTAAGTGTAATGTTCATGAGGAATGAAACACAGTCTTAAACATCTGCACCTATTCTTGGTAAAATTCTAAATCATACATTGATTAATAAATTAGAAAAATGGCAGTATGTTAAGAGAAACAAGTAAAACAAGGCAGCTACCAAACATAATTTCCTTAACAAAAAAAGCTTGAAAAATGTTGAGATAATTGAAGTTAATCAACACTCTCACCAGGTTGTAGTGTTTATTATGACAATGGATTTCCAAGAAAAGGCATATAAGATGTGGTGTTTCTAGTCTTTCATGGGACTGGTATCTTAACAAAAGTATATTGGGAAACAGAATACTTCATACTTTTTATTTAAAAATTTTATTTTAATTTTCATTATGGGCTAGGTGTGCATATGTGCATGTGTAATAAGTGTCCACAGAGTTCAGAAGAGGTTGTGGGATGCTCTGGAAATGGAGTGACAAACAGTTGTGAGTCACTTGACTTGGGTGCTTCAAACTGAAGACAGGTCCTCTGCAAGTGCAGTACATGCTCTTAGCTGCTGAGCCATTTCTCCGCCCCTACTTTATGGTTTCATATTTTTGTTTCTTTCATTGAGATCTTTTACTGATGATTCAAAGGAAGCTAATAGACCATAGCCAACACAAGCTGGAAGCAATAGTAAATGTGATGGTTGGCTGAATCAATTTTGAAAAATATTATGACAGGTTGAAATATTGGACTAAAACAAATAAAAATATTGGGTTCAAATATCATCCTGCATGGAGAAGACAGGAGACACCTGGCTTAAGAGATATTCTTAGGAACGAAGTCTAGGAAGAAACAACATTGTTTTCCCTGCGAACAGAAACAATGCAGTAAAAGATGTTCCGCAGCCATGTTTACATGTTCACTGTCTGCTGTTGATTGATAAGTTAGTACAAAGTTAGCATGACGGTGATACATTCGGATGAAGACCATGAGGAAGTCAATTCATGTGGATGTTATCACAGAATGAGAACGCAAAGCTGGAACTGTCTTGTCTAGATCAAAGAGGAAACACTCTGATTATTTGTCCCCTCTAGTAGAGAAAATGCGTAGTGTAATTGACCAAACGGTAAGCTATCCTTTAAAAATTTATTGATCTATTTATCTATAGTGTGTGTGTGTGCACGCGCATGCATGTGTGTACACGCACACCAATAAGAATGTAGGTGTCCACAGAGGCCAGAAATGGGTGTCAGAGCCCATGAATCTTGAGATATATGTAGTTGTGAATGACATGACATAGATCCTCTGAAAAAGCAATAATCACTCTTGACCACTGAGATACCTTTTCAGCCCCACAAGCTCCTTTTTGATGTATCTACTTAAATCAGACTGAGGAACTATTTGACCAGGATATTAAAGGCAGCATTCCCAAGCTGACATCTAGTTTCCTAGTCCAGATAGAATTTAGAAGTTTATTATATTGTATGTTTTAATATTGTTTTTCTGGCATGAAACCTTAAAATAGAATATTTCAAACAATCCGTGTAAAATTGCTTTTCAGAGATGAAAAATGAATCATTTTCTGCTGTGTCTTTCTTTGTGATTGATATGTGCACCACACTAGATTGCGTGCACAACCAGGGAGAGAGATTGGAGTCAACAAGCTTATCATCTAGTGTGGAAGACTGGCAGGACAGATATGCTCTGGCTTCTCTTCAGGTCGTATAAATCCTTCACCTTAAAGTAAGGACAGATAGAAAGTATCCATGACTGACAAATTGCACTTCCTTCTGATTAAAATATCGGAAAACATGGAAATTTAAAAGACCTTTAAATCTCCTCCACACCCATCAATGCCCGAGACAGGTGGGAGAACTGGCCTGTAGTCTTGGGAGTGGGAAAGCCATCTCTGACACCTACTAGCTGCCACACTTGGGAGCTGTTAGCGCAGGTGTGGGTGAGCCAGCCCCAAATTTGTGAACATGGAAGCACAGTCCCCATTATCCATCTGTCTTGTGGTGGCATAGGCAGGAATGAACTGCCCCCTCCCTCCCCACCAACACCTGAGGAAGGTGGAAGAGCTGACCCTGAGGTCACAGGAACAGGAGAGCTTTTCCTGCTCCATTCCTCACCAGCTGTAGCACTCCCTAGAACATGTCCTGCACCTTTCTTGGGCAACACAATAGAGCCAGCCCTGCTGGTGAAGTTGTGGGTGAGCCAGCCCTGAAGCAGTGAACAAGGGAGAGCTGTCCCCGTTACTCATCTCTCATGAGGCGGCACGGGCAGGGCAGAGTTGGTCCCCCTCCCCACCCACCAACACCTGAGACAGATGGAGGAGCTGGCCCCGCATCATAAGAGCAGAAGGCTATCCCTACCCACACCAACTGCACTCTAAAGAGTGGTCCCTGTACTTCACTTGGGCAACACAGTTGCTGCCCATAAAGGTAAGCTTGGGCGAGGGGACCCTAAGGAAGTGTAAGCAGGAGAACCAGCCCCAACCCTTGCTCATTCCTGCTAGAGGTGAATTAGGCAGGGCAATGATGGAGAGCTCACCCCCATAGTGAGGACAGGGAGGAGCTGGCTGGTGGACCAACCCTACAGCTGCCAAGGCCAGCAACCAGGGTTATGACTTGGCCTGCCCCAATATCCGCATTATCTGTTATCTGCTGGAGCAGGTGAGGGACCAGATCTGCAGATCCAAAACCGCAGAATCTCCACAACACGGAGAAAAAACAGGTTATTCAAGAAGAGTCCTAATGATGGCCCAGCATTGATAGTGTAGAAAAACCAGAAACCTCAAACCAGATCAATGACTCTGCAATAAACACTTGTGAGTAAAGATATATGGACAAGGGGTTTACTGCATGACTCACTGTGTCACACTGCAGCTCCTTTTTCCTTTTCAAATTTGTGGAGTTTTTTGTTTTTGAGGGTGTGATGTGAAGGGACAGGGAAATGAATGGGATCAAGATACATGATGTAATGATGCAAAGAATAAAGAAAAAGAAAAGAAAAGCATTAAAGAATTGAGATGAACAACTAAGAAAAAGTATTTGTTGTTTATTTGTTTTTTTAAATAAAATTATTACAGTGTCCTCATGGACAACGAAGTCAAACAGTAGAGTAATGCAGTCCTTGGAAGTGAACTCTGGCCCATCAGGACAAAGGATTCCAAGATCTGGTTTCGTGTTGCCTGAGTGTGACTGCAAAAAAAGACTTTAAGTAAACATAACTTTTTAGGCCCCCAAATCTATTTCTTCCCAGAAGAACATATGAAAAAATGAAAGTTAGGCCTTCTAAAGCTCAGAAGCAGTGGAAATATTGTCCTAATTCCAGTGTGAAAAATGTCAAGGTCATTTTGGAGCTATGTAGTTTTCCATAGAAAAAAAGTAATATTATTTCTCCAGGACCACGCTGCTAAGGTTTGAACCCACATTTCAATAGGTCACCATTAAACATTCATAAGAAGCAAAACTAATTTTAATATTTTATTAAATTTGTTTTATAGAATTTTGTACATGTATACAATGCAATATGATAATATTAATCTCCCATCCACCCTTCCTGCCATCTACCACCAATTTTCCCCTAACATACACCCCTCGCAATTTCATGTCCTCCCTTTAAAAAAAAATTACCCACTAAGTGCATTTAATGCTTAGAATTTATTCTGAAGCTTTAACTACAATTATTTTAAAATTACCTTTGTGTTTTTGATCAGCATCTAGGAAGGTCTGAATGAAGTGAAGGAACTTTCTGAGGCTATCTGCCGTTTCCCACACATGACCCTGTTTGAAACCCTTATTTTGAGAGCATCACAGAAGTTACCATGGGGGTATATCCTCCCTCACAAATTATTCTTCTTAATATTTAACAACCATGAATACTGAGTCTTTCCACTCTATACACTAGGAAGCTGCGTTTAAGTTGTAAGGTAATATTGATTTATTTGAGGAGCTCTTTTTCCTGTTGCAAATGGAGTCAGAAAGGTCCCATTGTCTGCAAATAATAACAACTACTGCCTTTATTAACTTTTGCACATGCAGGTTGAAAATAAGGAATAAGCCAGGCACTCGTAAAGCTGTAGGGAAGTCCCACAGGGCAATACACAAGGTGAACACATGCATTTTTGGCTTACAAAAGGGAGGAATACATGGGTGCCTGGGCTCTGAAGGGCTCACTTTGTGCAGCTCTGTTGAGTTACATATGGTCTGCACAAGCAGATGAAGGGTCCTTGGCTCCTCTTAGACTAGGAAGCATAATGATAATCTAGCAGCTCAAAGAAAAACATAGATTGCTGTCCACAAATAAGTTTGATCAATGACCTGTGAGCTTCAACTGGCCATTCTATTTCCTTAGTAACGTCGTCTTGTGCCAACTGCTGCTGCATGTCCTGTTTAAGTTTAGGGACTAGCTATTCATCATCCTTTGCTTTTTTTTTTTCACCAAGCAGAAGGGTGCCAATAAGATGGTTTGTTGCCTCAAGATAGCAGGTGGCAGTGCTGGCAGTTAAGCCATCAGCACAATGTCAATTTCGCTTTTACTGTTCTGTTCCAGAAAAGCACTGAGCTGAATGGGAGCCCATTTTACCACTTCTTAAAGTTTTTCTTTTTCTTTTCTTCAAGTATTACTGTAGCAGCAGAGAAGCTCCTTATGTCTAATGAGCCTTAACTGGTGTTTGTTTTGAGAACAAACAAATTCTACATAGTAAAAAGCTGCCTAAAACATCAGGTATTTTTTTTCCTATAAAACAAAATATTCATGTCGGTACTAAGATTTTGAGTGGCTAGTTACTTCATTAGTTGATCCCTCTATTATATTTGCAGAATTCATAGCATCCTAGACTAACACAAAACAATATACTGAGATTTTCTGAGTCATTTTATAATTTCTACCCATGGCCTCTACCTCTGGCTCCTCTGTACCCTAGGAGATAAGGGTTCATTTCCACACCGTTTCAATGGTCTGTATCTTAGTAAGTGGAGTTTTCGGCACAACATATGAGCACTGGAAATGTAGGAAAAAACATGCCCTTGAGGTAGCTCAGATGTCATGGAATCAATCTGTGATATACTTTCTGTTTTACAGCCTCCTAGATATAGGCCAAGGATGGGATGTGGCTTGTTTTCGTTCAACCATTCCATATGCCACCATCAGCTTCCGATGAAGAAACTTTCCTAACAAATTGTCAACACGCTAGTGTAAGGATGCTGAGGACGTTCCTCTGGCTGTGATATGAAGGGAGAGTAAAAGGTTTGTCAGGATTCCAGGATGACGAGAATGGCCTCTTAAACACTGCACATGTCAGGAAGTATTTCCCCCCAGGAAAGCATTACACAATGGAAAAATCAAAACAAGAACCTCTTCTGAAGTATCCACTGCCGATAGTCTTCAGATTGAGTAGTCTAAAGAAAATCTGGAAACTTACTTTCTTGAAGAACAGTTCATTCTTTTGCATATGTTTGCAACTATTACAAACATCTTCGTGTGGTGAACTTAGATCCCTTTCCTATTGTTCCCTTTGTGTGTTCTACAACAGCACAGACTAGCACTGACCTTTCCTCTATGCATGTGACACATCATTTTAGGTGCAACTCTACCGGGACACAGAGTGCCCAGATATTGTCAAACATCTTGATTATCTGTGAAGTGTTTCCAGATGAGATAAATGAATTGTTGGCTAGAGAGGCCCCTGAAGCCTCCAAAACAAAAGGGCCATTTCCATTGCTGCTGCTTACCCACAAAACCAGGTGGCAAATCCTCATGGCAAAGGCACCATGCTCTGGTTCTAGACAAAGCCAAACCAAGTTAGAATAGAACTAGAAGCTTCCTTTCTGTTGTCTAGCTTTGATGGTGCCTGAAGGTGCTGTTAGAGGTGCTCAGGGAGAAAAGTCATCAATAATCAATAACTGTCTCCCTGCATGCTGCACTACTGACCTGCCATATAAGATATACTGACTGAAGCCATATGAGTATGACCATTATGGGTATAACCAATCACTTTCTTCTTGAATTTGAGTACCATTCCATAGTAAAGAATTCACATCTGGTAATATAAACATGGTCAAAAGCCTGTGGCCAGGAAAGACATAGGAATTAGTTGGGAAGCTACATCTATTATTTTGCTGAATTAACATGATGCCCCTATCTGTTTTCATTCTAAATATTTATATTTATGCTCACAGATGAGTATTGTTTCAGCTTTTGTTGGGAATGGTTCTTTATGCAGTTGGAGGCAATTACTACAGCAGTGTGCTGGGAACAAGTGTTGAATGCTCGGTCACACACTGGATATCTGTATTCCTACATGCAAGGCTCAAAGACCATTGCAGTAGATGAGGCAGGATGAATGTAAGGGACGACGGTGGTGGTGTCATGCTGTGGGATGCCACTCGTAGACACAGTATCGCTATTGCTCTTGAAATCTCAGAAGCTGTGGCTACACACACAAAACCTGCAGAATATAAGTCCATTTATGTTGCATTATTTCAGACAAAAGCTGAAAACAGTGCTAATCTGTGAGCATACACTTAACTATTTAGCACAAAAACTGATAGGGGTATCACGTCCATTTAGCAAACAAGGAAGGTGGTCGTAAGGCCTCCTAGAGGTAATCAATGACTTTGAGGAGGAATGGGAATAAAAGAACTCACCTAAGAACTTACAGGCAGTTAATAGTTGCGGTGGGAGAGAGAAACATTTTCACTAGCTTCTAATATGTTTCCCATGCTTCTGTAAGCAATCCTAATTAAACCTCTTGGGTCACAATAACATTACAAAATTATACATTAATTATAGAAAAGTCTCAGTACATTAACAGAGTTTTGAATGAATGACATTAAAAAACCTATGTTTTGATTGAAAAGTACTTTTTTCCCCCATGTTTTTTCAAGGTAGAGTTTCTCTGTGTAGCTTTGGAGCCCATCCTGCAACTTGCTCTGTTTACCAGGCTGACCTTGAACTCAGAGATCTGCCTACCTCTGCTTCCTGAGTGCTGCAATTAAAGGTGAGTGCCACCACTGGCCAGCTTAAAAGTACTTTTGAGAAGGGGAGGGAGCAGATGGGGGGACAGAAAAAAATATGTAGCTCAGAAACAATAAAAAGAAAACTACAGAAAGTTAGTGGGTGATAGAGCTTCATAATAGAGTCTTCTGGAGAGTCAGAATAGTATAAAAAGCTTGTGGTAGGAAAGGATGCAAAAATAAGAACAAAAACTCTTGCCTACCAATTACTTTCTCAGACTGACATTACAAAAAATAAATTTCCACTGGTGACTAAACAATTACCAAACTATAGAAGCTTCTAAAGAAAATAAGTTCAATATTTTTATTTTTCTGCTTCACACAAGAACTATTTTTCTGGATAATTTTTATATAGGAAGGCATACACTGATATCTGACTTGGTCAACATTTTAGAATAGAAATAAAGCCCCAAGAACCAAATGACAATCATTTATGTAGTGCAGATTTTAAACATCCTGGGGCAGACAGTTGCCAAGAGACTAAAATATGCAGAGAATTTCATACATTAACAAGAATAGCTATTTCCAGAGAATATTTCCTTGTGGAGATTACTTTCATAAATTTTAATCTTAGTCACTCCTTTTTGCGTGTTACTCAACAACTAATGAGTTAATAAAAATGATTTAAGAAATGATAACCAGCATTGAGCTATTTGGAAATTTAGGCATCTTAATTGACTTTACTTACTCAAGTTACACCACTCTGCATTTGCTAGTAATTTTCCTTTGGCATCATAAAAATAGAATTTACAACTTAATCAGCCTTGCTTACATACAAAACTTCTGGAGAAAATATGCATCACTTGTAATTTATGGTCACAAATAATTTTTAATAATCTAACATACAAAATTTTAATTTAATTCTAGAGATCTCCACCTTCTAAAATAGATATTGCTATAATCTGCAAAGAAATGGAGTCAAAGTTCAGAAATTACCTAAGGCTAGATGATATTGAGGAAATCATAACATCTCATTAGGCATGCTTACTTTCTCTTTGATGTCAAAAGAGGTTTTGTAGAAAATGGAATCTGAAAACACTCTCAACAAAAGATCCTGCAATTAAAATGGTTCTTTTCACCCTAATCATATGAAGTTCTTATTTTAGAAGTGCTCATTCTTTAAAAATGGTAAATGAAAAAGTACAAACAATTCCATTTCCTTGTAGGAGTGTCTAAAAATAAAATAAGCCATCTTGCACTTACTAACTTTACAGTTCTTGAAGTTATTAGAAATGTCAGGAGACCTGATGAAATGGTAGGGAAGACATCTCATAGTCAGATAAATAACACGCCCTCATAAGATTTTAGGGAGAATTAGATGTCTCTGCCCATTGCAAACCACTTGTCTTAGACATATGTCCTAGTTTAAATGGGAAATTAGCTTGTTATTGAGGCATGAATTAAACTGTGTGATTAACTGACAGAAGAGAGGGCTGCTAGGCCACTGGCCATATGCCTAGATTTTTATTCCTGCCTGCTTTCTCTGTCTCTCTATTTCTCTGTCTTTGTTTGTGTCTCTGTCTCTCCCTCCTGCATCCCTCCTTCTCTCTCATTTTTACTCTCTGCACCTCACAGGCCTCTGAAAAATTATGCAACTACAACAAAAACACGAGAAGTGTTGTTCTGAAGTGCTCCTGGAAGCGTTGTTCCGGAGTGCTCCTGGAAGCGTTGTTCCGGAGTGCTCCTGGAAGCGTTGTTCCGGAGTGCTCCTGGAAGCGTTGTTCTGGAATGTTCCTGGAAACACTGCTGCTTTCACTTCCATGACAGACATAATCTCCTACAGGACTCTTAAGCTTTCATTGTAGACATGTATACATAAGTGCAGAAACATCAGCTGAAAAGAAATTTGAATTTAGATGCCAAACACTGACCACTCTTCTTATCTTAGATTGTTTTTCTTCTGGTTCTCAGCATCCTAAGCATAGATATTCTTGAATATTTGTTAATTGAGCATCTATCTTTGGAGTGACTAAGACCTATCAATACAAGTGATGCAAAAATGAATGTTATAAAGCCTTTGAAGATATGGTCTGACTGAAACAGACATACCCTAAAGTTATATAGTACACACGCAGCAACAGAAGTATGTATTAAAGTACAATGATAATCCATCCTCAGTGAGGCTGCACTGCATGCAGTATTAGAACAGTTAAGGTCCTTCTAGCAACTTCAGAAAGTACATGGGATTTCCCGACATGAGGAAACGCTAAATGGTGAGCTGTACAAAAAGACAGGTAGAAGTGCAGCTATAACTGAGTATGCAATTGTATAACATGCATATCCTTATGTGATACTAGCAGATATTGATTGAGTATCAAAAAGGATATATTTATTATCCCAAATTGCTGGTGGAATTTTTTTCTATGTTAAGTCAATTGAAATGATTTATATTTATACAGGGTTAACAATACAGTTCCTAAAAGAAGAAAAAGAACACCAAAAACCCCCTAAACCATAGTCATCAGTGGCATCCATTTTTTACCCAGTAGCACATTATAGGACGAGAGCAGTGAGCAGTTCAATCTCTGCTACTTCCTCTCCAGTATCAGCTTCTTTTACAAGTGCATATCTCCTTAGTAGCTGGGATTATGTAAGCATATATATATATATATGCATATATATATATTAAACCTCTTTACTAAGTCTAGATTTTACAAAAATTTAACATTTAAAGTTGTTTCTAAATGAACATCAAATGTACCAAAATATTCATGATGAATTCCAATGCTTGGGGATATGTGACTGGGTTGATTCTTAGGAAAATGTTTTTGTGGTCCCCACATGTACCTACTTAAGAGACTTAAAGGATTCTAAAGATACTTTGGTTTTATACAAATTTCATGTTCTACATCTAGCTTTGAATCCTAGGTCTGTGAAAGATGTCATTCTATGAAGTACTTATGTGTTTTTTAATAAATCCAGTAAATAAAATCAGAGCTCTGAGAAAGGAGACTAGCAAGTAAATTATACAGCAATTATATTGATACAGAACCTTATTTAACACTATTGAACACATGGAATCTTTGCAATGAATCTCTTCATTCAAAAGTGGCATTGCCGATATCATAGAAATTCATCTCTCAAGCAGCAAACAATGGGATGACAGCAAAACATAGAGACAATAAGAATTCTCGAAAGACGAAAGGCTTTCTCAAGTTATTTGATCTCGATGATCTGTGTGTCCTCCATGCCTTCCTGGCTGTGGTAGTTTATTCTTTCAACAAAATTCTTCATCAGCTTAGAAAATGTGTCCAATATTAAAAGGAAATTCTTCATAGTTTATCCAGACACACGATATTTTGTTAGAAGCAGAATTGTTTCCCAATATTCATGTTTCAAAGACTGTAAGATGGTTTTGATAAATATTTCAAAAGTTTATAGTGTTATATTCTCACAAAAACTCTATTACAGTTGGAGAACCATGCATTTATCAAACATACTGACATTTCCAAATCATCGCTTGATGGATAGTTTGGCTCTGCATATCATCAGTCTTTTGTGAAGAAGGCCGAGTCTGGGTGTGGTATTATTACAGTATGGGGAAGTGTGAAGAAACAAATTTCAGAATGAAATTTATTAGGGCCTGTGAAAATATCACATCTATATTAAAAACAGTGCTGCTAATACCCTGGCCAATAATATAAGCTCTCCTAAAGCACGAATTTTGGCTGTTAATTTGTGGTTCTATTTTCCTACAGCTTCTCTTGTTGGGTGAAGTATCACAGATGTGGAGAAGTATCATGAGTATTGATATTTGAATGAACACTCTACTGAGCACTTTGTAGTGACAGATATTAGATGGGAGATATTTTGCTATCTGAAAATATCACTATTTTGTCATATGGAGGTCTAAACCAAGAATGAATTTTCAATAAAAACTAGAATGTTGACTTTTGTTTTTCCAGAGTAGTGAGATGAAAACCATATAAGCTAAAATGGAAGAATAGGAAAAATATGACCATATAAAACATCTTAAATAAATGAAAAGTGTGGGAAAACATAAAGAAAATCCACAAGGAGTCTTATTTTTCTTCATGATGGATACCATCTCTCATCTTTAAGTCAGGTACTGAAGTAGGAAAGTTAATTGTGTTGTGTTTCAGATGGGAATCCAGTGTGAATTTGTACTAAGACAAAGATGATTTCTTTAGGCAGGAGAAGCCATCTTAGGAAAGATAAGAAATATAACTGCCTGAGAACCACAATGGCCATCAAGACACTTCCAAGCATGCAATAATGGCCCTTTATCTTGGAGGTAAACAACTTCATATGGAAAAAAAAACCCAGGATAACCCAAACAATCCTGTACAATACAGGAACTTCCAAAGGCATTATCATTTCTGTCATCAAGCTCAATTACAGAGCTACAGTAAAGAAAACAGCTTGGTATTGGAATAAAAACTGAGACATTGACTAATGGAATCAAACTGAAGACCTGGATATTAATCCGCACACCTATGAACACCTGATTTTTTGACAAAGAAACTAAAATTATACAATGGAAAAAAGAAAGCATCTTCAACAAATGGTGCTGACATAACTGGATGTCAACATGTAGAAGAATGAAAATAGATCCATATCTATCACCTTGCACAAAACTCAAGAATGGATAAAGAAAGTGTGGCACATCTACACATTAGATACTACTCAATGATAAAAAAATAATGTCATCTTGAATTTTGCATGCTAATGGATGGCATTAGAAAACACTATCCTGAGTGAGGTAACCCAGACCCAAAAAGATGAATATGGTATGTACTCACTCATAAGTGGGTACTAGCTATGAACAAAGGACATTGGGCCTATAGTTCATGATCCTAGAGAAGCTAAGTGATAAGGTGAACCCAAAGAAAAACATATATAGATCCGCCTGGAAACTGGAAACAGACAACATCGCCTGACAAAATTGGGAGCATGAGGGTAAGGGGTAGAAGGAAGGGTAGGAGGGGAAGAAAAGGGGAGAAGAGGAGGGTTGAGGAGAACTTAAGGGACTAGGATAGTCAAGACAGAAGAAGGACAGATATGAGATCAAGGAAAGAGATATCTTTATTAGGGGAGCCATTATGGGGTTAGCAAGAAACCTGGCTCTGGAAAGATTCCCAGGAATCCATAAGGATGACCCCAGCTAAGACCCTAAGCAATAGAGGAGAGGATGCCTGAACTGGCCATGCCCTGTAGTCAGACTCATGAATATCTTAAATATCACCATAGAACCTTCATCCAGAGACCCACATTGGAGCTCCCAAAGTCCAGTTGAAGAGTAGAAGGAATGAGAATATGAGCAAAGAGGTCAAGACCATGAAGGGTTCATCCACTNCTGACATAACTGGATGTCAACATGTAGAAGAATGAAAATAGATCCATATCTATCACCTTGCACAAAACTCAAGAATGGATAAAGAAAGTGTGGCACATCTACACATTAGATACTACTCAATGATAAAAAAATAATGTCATCTTGAATTTTGCATGCTAATGGATGGCATTAGAAAACACTATCCTGAGTGAGGTAACCCAGACCCAAAAAGATGAATATGGTATGTACTCACTCATAAGTGGGTACTAGCTATGAACAAAGGACATTGGGCCTATAGTTCATGATCCTAGAGAAGCTAAGTGATAAGGTGAACCCAAAGAAAAACATATATAGATCCGCCTGGAAACTGGAAACAGACAACATCGCCTGACAAAATTGGGAGCATGAGGGTAAGGGGTAGAAGGAAGGGTAGGAGGGGAAGAAAAGGGGAGAAGAGGAGGGTTGAGGAGAACTTAAGGGACTAGGATAGTCAAGACAGAAGAAGGACAGATATGAGATCAAGGAAAGAGATATCTTTATTAGGGGAGCCATTATGGGGTTAGCAAGAAACCTGGCTCTGGAAAGATTCCCAGGAATCCATAAGGATGACCCCAGCTAAGACCCTAAGCAATAGAGGAGAGGATGCCTGAACTGGCCATGCCCTGTAGTCAGACTCATGAATATCTTAAATATCACCATAGAACCTTCATCCAGAGACCCACATTGGAGCTCCCAAAGTCCAGTTGAAGAGTAGAAGGAATGAGAATATGAGCAAAGAGGTCAAGACCATGAAGGGTTCATCCACTGAAACTGTCTACCTGAGCTAATTGGAGCTCACCAGCTCCAGCTGGACTGGGAAGGAGCAAGCATAGAACCAAACTAGTTAATGTGGTTGACACTTGCATGGCTGCTGCAGAATGAGGGGCCACTGACAGTGGCACTGGGATTTCTCTCTACTGTATGTACTGACTTTTGGGGATCCTATTCTCTTTGGATGTATATCTTGCTCAGCCTATAGGTCCAGCCTTGGGCTTTCCATAAAGTAAAGTGCCTTACCCTCTGTTAGGATTAGATTGGGGGGGAGGGTGTGTGGAGGGAATGGGAGGATGGGAAGGAGTGGGAATTTGGATTGGTATTTTTTTAAAAAAAAACTAATAAATTAAAAAGATGGGGGTGAGAAAGAAAAAATAGAATATTGGAAGTAGGAAGATATAAAAGAGAAGGGTTGAAATTTGTCCAGTAATTAAGCAAAGATTTTGCAAAGCTTCCTTTTAATGTGAACTGAAATTCATTCCCTTTGGCTCTTCCTGGTGAGCGGAAATTTGAAGCCTAGACAGAAGCTCTCCCTTGAAGTATGATCTCTCCTCTGGGTTGTACTCCTATGCATAGTACAGGTATTATGTTATGTAGAATTGAAAAGTTCCCTTCTGAAGGCAGGCAGGGAAGCTCTTGGGCTTGGTAAACTTGGGAATCTATGATTCACAAGATTCCTGTTCAAGGTTATTGAAACAATAGTAGTTGCAGGAAAACTGAGTTTCTTTTTGGAGTTGTCTCCAAACTGTTCACAAAGCTCCTGGAACATAGCCACAAGAGTTGTAACCAGAGCTGGCTGTTCTTTAAGTTACCCTCACACTTGCTCATGTATACAACCCCTCATAAAGCCATTGGCTTACCAAGTTAGGTTTTGGTGGGATTATTTCTTTGAAATTCCATTGGTGCCATGTTGAGATGAAGATGCTCATTCATGTCTCTCCAAGAAAAGTCATATAACCAAAAAGTTTATTGAATTTGAACTGAAATCTCTCATTTTTATAATTACTTGATACAACATTTCTAATTTTATTGGCACTTGCAAGAGCATTTTTGTTATTTACAAGTGGTGCTTTGATAGTCTCACCCAATTCTTCCGTAATATTTGGCCAAGACAACAATACCATGTCATCCTCATCATTACTACATTGAGAATACTTAATTTTGCATTGTCAAATTTTTAAAAATGTTTAAAAATGTTTTAAAATCTCTGTCAGAGCAGCNCAGACACATTGTATGGAATAGAATTGGATATTTATTACTTAAAGGGGGGGAGGAAAGAG
The DNA here is from genome assembly GCA_001685075.1 of Bramus lutescens. Taxonomy (NCBI): domain Eukaryota; kingdom Metazoa; phylum Chordata; class Mammalia; order Rodentia; family Cricetidae; genus Bramus; species Bramus lutescens. The sequence goes on from LOEQ01003475.1 coordinate 371,800, forward strand.
GGGGGTAGAGGGAAGAGAGGAAAGACACATGTGCCGAGAGAGAGAGCAGAGATTCAAGATGGCGGGGAAGGTGGGCAGGGTCACTGGGAGTGGGCGTGGCTTGCCTCTTAAAGAGTCAGAAACCATAACAAAATTGATGGTGAATGGTTTAAGTAATTTTATTAAACCATAAGAGTTTGTCCCACCAACCAGGCACAAAGCATTAATTGGCACTAAGAATTTGATCTATGTACTATTTATTCATTTTGTTAATTGATAATTAAGAATTACACATATAAAGGCATATCATGTTATTTTTTATGTTGATAATAAATATATCCAAGACCTAGTGATATGTTGAATTCATTGTGGATTGCTGAATTAAGCTTTAATATATGCTTTGCTTTACTTTTTATTTATTTTACTAAGTAGTTAAATCTATCTTAGCAATTTCAAATGTAATTTATATTTATTAAGTGTGGTCACCATGATGTATGTATATAAAGTAGATTGAGCTGATTCACCCTAATGAAGATTTTGTTATTTGAATTGAAAACTACAGAGTAGTACTTTTACCCACCTAAATCCAAAAATACTTTAAGCACAATGTATTATATCCAGCAATTAGTAAAAAGGATGATATAATAACATAGTTTATTTGAGAAAGATTGATTTTATTTTTACATATAGAAAAATCAAAGTAACTCATATTATTGAAAGGATCAAATAGAGCTGGAGAGGTGAGTGTCTGGGATCCCAGCTGGAGGCCCTGCTCTTTAAGCCTTAGCTCCTGGAGGCACATTCCACACCTCTCCCCCACCCAGCAAGGCTCCAGAGACCTAGGAGTAACCTCCCCACACCCCCAAACATCCTCCACAGCATTTGCAAATCACCAGAGCCTTGGCCCTGACTGCACCTGGAGAGGTGAGTGTCTGGGTTCACAGCTGGAGGGCCCTGCTCTCTTGGTCCTAGCCCATGGAGGCACTTCTATCCGAAGTAATGAGACAACAAAAGGAGATCAAGGGAATACAAATTGGAAAAGAAGTCAAAGTTTTACTATTTGCAAATTATATGATAGTATATATAAGTGACCCAAAAAATTCTCCCAGGGAACTCCTACAGTTAATAAACACCTTTAGTAATGTAGCAGGATACAAGATTAACTCAAAAAACTTAGTAGCTCTTATACAGATGATAAACAGGATGAGAAAGAAATCAGAAACATCACCCTTCACAATAGCCACAAACAACATAAAACATCTTGGGATAACTCTAACCAACAAGTGAAAGACCTGTATGACACGAACTTTAAGTCTTTGATGAAAGAAATTGAAGAAGATATAAGAAAATGGAAAGAATTTCCATGTTCTTGGGTAGGTAAGATAAACATAGTAAAAATGGCAATCCTACCAAAAGCAATCTACAGGTTCGGTGCAATCCCCATCAAAATCTCAACACAATTCTTCACAGACCTTGAAAGAATGATACTCAAGTTCATATGGAAAAACAAAAAAATCCAGGATAGTCAATACAATCTTGTACAATAAAGGAACTTCCAGAGACATCACCATAGCTTGCCGTGCACCACGCCCCCGTCTGTGCTCTATGCACTAGAATCCAGTTCGCAAGCTTCAGGCAACGGGCAGAAGATTAAGGAAACACACACAGAGACAGAATGACACATGGACCTCCAATCACTGGTACAAAGCCCCTCTTTAATAGCACCATGGAGGCTTAAATACACAGCTGTCAATGGCCAACAGGTGAAAATCCCATCCTCTGATGCTCTAGGTAAGGCACAGCTTTTAGTAACTTCAATTAGAAGGCTCTAGACAGGGAAGAACAGCTGAAGGCCAGGACTCCAATTGGTCCCAACAATATCTGATTTCAGATTCTACTATAATGCTATAGAAATGAAAACAGCTTTGTACTGGCACAAAAACAGACAGGTTGACGAATGGAATTGAATCAAAGATTCTGATATTAGACCACACACCTATGAGCACTTGATTTCTGACAAAGAAGCTAAAATTATACAGTGGAAAAAAAGGGAACATCTTTAACAGATGGTGTTGGCATTACTGGATGTCGACATGTAGAAGACTGCAAATAAATCCATATCTATCACCATGCATAAAACTATGTCCAGATGGATCAAAGACCTCAATATAAATCCAGCCACACTGAACCTCATAGAAGAGAAAGTGAGAAGCAGCCTTAAACACAACATCACAAAAGACCGCTTCCTGAATATAACATCAGTAAAACTCTAAACACTGAGATGGACAGTTAATAAGTGGGACCTCTTGAAACTGAGAAGATTCTGTAAGGCAAAGGACAGTCAGCAAGACAAAATGGCAGCCTAAAAAAAATGATATAAGATCTCCACCAACCCCACATCTGACAGAGGGCTGATCTCTGAAATACATAAAGAACTCAAGAAACTAGATATCAAAAACTGAATAATCCAATTTAAAAATGGGGTACAGATCTATAAAGAGAATTCTCAAAAGAAGAATTGCAAATGGTCAAAACACACTTAAGGAATTGTTCACCGTCCTTAGTCATCAAGGAAATGCAAATCAAAACAACTCTGAGATACCATCTTACACCTGTCAGTATGTCTAAACTCAAAACCAACAATTACAGCTTATGCTGGAGAGGATGTGAAGTAAGGGCACATTTCTTCATTGCTGGTGGGAGTGTAAACTCGTACAACTACTTTGAAAATCATTAAGGCAGTTTCTCAGAAAATTGGGAATCAATCAACCTCAAGACCCATTAATACTACTCTTGGCATATACCCAAAGGATGCTCAATCTTACCACAAAGGCATTTTCTCAACTGTATTCATATCAGCATTGTTTGTAATAACCATAACCTGGAAACAACCTAGATGCCCTTCAATCAAAGAATGGATAAAGAAAATGTGGTACATTTACACAATGGAGTATTACTCGGTGGTTAAAAAAATGGCATCTTGAAATTTAGAGGCGAATGGATGGATCTATAAAAAATATACTGAATGAAGTAACCCAGACCCAGAAAGACAAATATAATATGTAGTCATATTATATAAAATATATAAGTCAAATATATAAGTGACTTCTAGACATAAAGAAAAAAATACAAACCTATAATCCACAACCCCAGACAACCTAGACAACAAAGAGGACCCTAAGAGAAACATACATGTATCTACATAGGAAGAGAAAAGGACAAGATTTCCTGAGCAAATTGGGAGCATGGAGGTCATGGAAAAAGGTAGAAGGTGGGTGGAAGAGAGGGGAATGGAGAAAAAGGTATAGCTCAGTAAACATTAAAAAGGAAAAAAGAAAGTAAAAAAAGAGTGTGACAGTTGGAATACTGATGTAGGAGTGTCTTCTATCTATCTGTTGCTTTCATTGGTTAATTAATAAAGAAAACTGCTTGGCCTGATAGGTCAGAACTTAGGTAGGCGGAGTAGACAACAAAATGCTGGGTGAAAGAAAGCAGAGTCATGCATACGCATGAAGCTCCGGCCCAAGATGGACGTGGGTTAGAATCTTCCTGGTAAGCCACGACCACGTGGTGATGCACAGATTACTAGATATGGGTTAAGCAAGATGTGAGAGTTAGCC
>LOEQ01003475.1:377495-391939 GCA_001685075.1 Bramus lutescens
ATACAATTTGTGTGTTGTTATTTCGGGCTATAAGCTAGCCGTGTGGGAGCTGGGTGGGATGAAAAGCAGGCCTGCTCGCCCTATCACTACAGAATACCCCAAAAAATTTTTTAAATTTTTTTAAAAAGAAATATCCCTCTCCCCAAAATAAAGAAAAATGGTGAGCAAACCATTTAAATCTTTGAAGAGATACAGAAAACACTTGATAAAATTGAATATTTATACATAACAAATATTCAACTAACAACAAAAGAAAAAATCTCTGTTCATTTTTAGTTTTGTAACATTTTACATGTGATGTCATGATACACATGTGAAGGCCAGAGGTCAGTTGGAAGAAATCAGTTTTCTCCTTTGCCATGTGAGTGCCAGGGTTTGAACTCAGGTTTTCAGGCTAGGCAGCAAGTGCCTTTACCCATACATAGAGCCATCTCATTGGCCTCATCTTATTCTTTTGGTTATAAGTTGCAACAAATTAGATGTCTCTTCCATCTATTTTCTATGCTCAAAACATATTTTACACTTAGGACCTGAAGGACCAAACTACCTTACTTACTCTCTAGCAGTAATAGTCACTCTAGAAGTCTAAAGAAATAAGGAATTACATGAAAGCATTTAGGAGAAAAGATTCTAAACATCTTCTCTTTAATATGTATTTTATTTTATTTATGTTTATGTTTGTTTGTATTAATATATGTCACTTGTTTTCAGGTCTTTTCTGAGCCTAAAAGAGGTTGTTAAAAACATTGGTGCTGGCATTACAGGCAATTGTGAGCTGCCAATACGTATGCTAAGATGATCTCTGGTCCTCTGAAAGAACAGAAAGCATTCTTAACTATTGACCCATTGCTCCAATTGGCATTTATATTTTTATAATCTTTTCAAAATTAGAGTGTAGACTACTCAGGTATAAAACACAAAGTTTCATTATTATAAACACAAAAGAGGAACAAAACTAGGTCATGAAAAATTGATGAAGAGGATATTAATATTTAAGAAGTATCCAAATGATGCATATAATCTCAGCAAAGAGAAAGACAACTACACCAAGCCTTTCCAATACATGTTTGTAGAGTGAAAGGGTGCATTGTAGTATTTCCAAGAGTAGACCAGACACCCATGTGTTCTTAATCTTTCTTTGGTTCCTGAGACTGTATAAAATGGAGACAAAAGTCTATCACACACTATGTTCATGGGCTGTGTTTGGTTCCAACATATAATTATTACATTTATTTGGGATACTTCTTTAGACCTGCAATAAAAATTTAATCCAAGAATGAATGCCACTATTAAGCTCATCACAAGTGCTTTTAATTAAGCATTGTCTTTAAAATGTTGACTAAATATTCCCACAGCATTCCATTCTTACCAATAACCCATGACAAGCTCTCTTGATCTAGACCCAATGTATCTTTAACAGTGAAATAACTATTTATGCTTGCTAGTTATGATTACTAAAGAGATTATATTATTATAGTTCTCTAGATACCATATTCAATATTCATGAAGGCAACACATCCTTATGATGCTGGACAGTTCTATTTAAGCATGGTTTACTAGGTATATCCAATAGTATTCTGACTCTGCCTTAATATGAAGTCACATATTAAGGAGTGAACTCTATTCATCCATTCTCTAACTAATGCCTCCATGCATTGCAGGCCATTTCTATTACCTCTGGCTGTATTTGTGTTGAGATAGTAGTTACACCCTCAAAATAATAGCTGGACAATATTGTCAACACTCAAGTATCCTTCAACCAAATCAAATTACTCTCACTAATGAAATAATATATAAGAAATATGAAGTATTAATGCAGTCTTCTACTTTAAAATCTAATTTTCATTGCTGTATTCTCAGTGCTTAACATAAAGTGTGCCATATATTTGTTTTATAAACAATGAATTAATTATCTGATATGGTCTATTTACAGTACTTTTTATTCATTTGTACTTTATCTTTCAATTGTACCATCAGTTACAACTAAATTAATTTGATATTTTAGAGTAAAAACATCTTGGTTTTTCAACTAATATCATATATCTAGGCTAAAATTATTAATATAAGGGATTCAAAATTATTTGTCTTCAACTAACAGGAACAGAAAAGCCCAGAAGAGAGAGTATATTTTCCATTTTAATCTTCAACCTCCTATAAAACCACTTATTTCATTCATGAAAAAAATCTGTTCTCATTGTTTTCATAAAACTTTGAAAAAATCAACAGCATTTTTCCTAGCCCACAAAAATTACCTTTAGTCTTGCCTGTGATATGGATATACCTCCAACGCTGAGTGCAAACAATGGATGCCAGAAAGGGTGCATGGGGAGTTAACCCCATATTTCAGGTGAATTTCTTTTTTGTACTTAGATCAACATCCATAGCAGTCAGACTTCATAAACAATGTCACTTGTCACAGGATCTATCTACTAAGGAGTCGGATAGAGGAAGATTCTTCCTCATTCAAGTGGTAGCTCTGATCTCCATCAACAACTGCCATGTGGAATGCTATTTATGAGGTGGACATTTATTTTCTAATATGCAATCCCTTTACATACAACAAAGATTCACCACTATAACTATATCTCCACTGTCCCCAAATCTAACATTACTTAACTCTTTCTCCTCTGGAGAGTCCCATTCCTAAGGACATCTGATGCCATTTCACCTGGCCAAAGAGGTAAATGCAAGATTGGATAGAACGAACTCTATACTTGTTTACAGCCTTGGAAGTATGTGGAGCAAGAACAGAAAAACAGATGAATTAGAAGAGAAGAGAAAAATGTGAGAAAATTAATGACTATGACTTGTGGACAACCACATTGTGTCCTGTGTTTATGCATACAGAAAGAAGTGAAGTGTGTGTGTGTATGTGTGTGTGTGTGTGTGTGTTATAGGAAGAAGTGAAATGTGTATACATGTAATCAATAAAGAGCTTAAAGGCCTTATCACTCTTCTTCCCTTGTTTATAATCTAGTAATGACAAAAATTACCTATTTAAAACTGAAAAAGAATGACTCACATGCTATAAGAACTTTAACAGATGTTCAAAACAGAGAGGAAAATGTGTCACAATACAGTCGCCTTTAATTTTTCCATCAGCAACATTCAATCTTTATTAACTGAACAGTTACTACGGGAAAAAAAAAACCATTACTTATCCAAACTACCAAAGCTGAAGCCTCCCCAGCAGAACTAAATTGAAAACTACCCAACACAGCATAAAGGCGAAATACAAATTCTGTAGTCAGACTTATTAATTTTCTTTTATTTTTCTCAGAATCTTGAAGCTGGTCAGTCCAGATGGCCTTTATTCACCTAGTGTCTCCTCTCTACCTACCTTGACTATCATCCTGACAAGGAAAGCAAATGTCATAGTGAAGGCAAAAATAGCAAGCGACAGTTATTTCATAATGGTAAAAAATGCTCGTATTAAAATTTCTCATTAGATAATAATCTACCACATATTCATTTATTCTTCATTTACTAAGAAACCACACAGAAAAAAACTTTGGGAGAGGTACTGGAGGGGACTTAGATTTAAAACATAACACAAAAATCAGCCTCTGTCTTGAAGGTTCTATCCGGTGGAAGAGCTTGGTTACAGTGCTGTAGTATGTTACTCATAAGATGTGCTAAAACATCCATGGAGGTCTTCATGGTGGGATGAAAGAATGTACAAAAGATCCAGGTCTTATGGCAGTACTGTATATTTGAGAAAGAGGAGGCATTTGTTTATTCTGATAGGGCACCAGCAACACCAAGAGAAGCTTGAACAGGGAGGACAGAAGACTTGGTGAAATGTTTCCTTTCCCCAAAGATATCCCCATGCAGAAGAAGCCAGCCTAAAGGCCACTTGAAAGAGAAGAAAGCATACACAAGTGATCTAATGGCAAATGGTTGGGGTGTGGAGGGATTCTCCCATCTTCTGCCTCTGTAGTGAGGAGAGAAGTGCCTTGGTGCCTCTGTATGCTCATCTCGGTGTTCATTTCCACCCTTCAAATGTTTTCAGAAAAGTCAGGAAAAATATTAACCCCGGAGATAAGAAAAACATCACAAGTGGAACACAAGAGTCATGAGGTTTCGGTTATGGGAAACGGGTGGATGAAGAGAAGCAGGGTTTGTAGCTTTTCCTTAGGGAGTGATATTATACCGGTGAGACAGAAGAACAACTTTCAGGAGTTAGTTCAGATGAACAAGATTTACTTATTTTATTGTTAATTGGATTTTTGTCTACTTCTCCCTTCTTCATTTTCCAAAATCTTTTTGAAACATTCTGAAATACCTTGGAAAAATGCTTCAGAGAGTTACAAAAAAAAAGTCAAATAGATGTTTCTTTAAGGCTGACATGCATCTGCCCACTGTTTGTGGTCTTCTGGGTTATGAATATGAAAAGCTGAAAGCTGTAATAGCTAAACACTCATTTTGATTAATCTATTTCTGCCGCACTCATTAACAGCACTGGAATTATATCCTTGGCAGAGCCTGACCAATAATAACAGGCACGCATCTTGAACTGAATATTGCGAAGAATGATTCTGTGAACACACTATCCCTGTGCTCCCAGGGGTGAGAGAGTTCAGCAGATAGGATCTGTTGGAAAATATCTTGTAAAATGATGAGCCAGATGAAGGCAAAGTATATAGTAATAATATCAAGGAGACTGACCCCGGAGCAACCAGGATGTTCTGTCGGCAGGTCAGAATCCTTCAGGAAACAGATCTCTCCTTGTCCACTCAAATGAGGATTCCTACATTACACCTACAGAGGTGATAAAGACATGTCCTGCTGTTCTGAGCCATTGCTGCAATTGTGTCTCTTTCAGGCATCCAAATGGAGCTAATAAAAGGAACTAGAGGCCAGAGGAGTAGTATGTCTGCTGTTCTTTGTTCAGCAAAGGTACATTTTAACTTTATTTAGATCTGTTGAGACAAAGTTTAGATATCTGTTTTTTTGCAACTAAAATACCATAAAATATTAGAGTATTTATTTTGATTGTTATGGAAGAGCTATAATGGGTCAATAAGTCTGATATTCAAAGGTTCATTGAATTTTTTTCACCTCATATAATTTAGGTGTGTGTGTGTGTGTGTGTGTGTGTGTGTGTGTGTAGACTTTAGAATTACTGCCATGACAACAATCAGTAAGACACCCAGTTATAAATTACAAAATTCCAAGCTCAGATACTGGCAAGCTATGAGGGCAGAACATGAATTTCTTTTGCTGTACTCTCTAGAAGCCTACATGTATTAAGATGGCCTTGGTTTTCCTTCATGTTTTTCTGTCTACACATGCCTGTCAAGAACTAGAAAATACTCAAATCCTGATCAGAGTTGGGCCTGATATTTTCCCTCTGGGTATTTGCTGTAATAGAAAAAGGAAATGGTATTATACAGTGCACATATGGAACATGGATTTTGATTGCTAACCACCATACCATGAGAAACATGTGTTCCTAGAAGAATGAATAATAACCAGGTATTTTTGCAGATGTTAAGGGATAATTGATGAACCTTTTCCATACACAAACATTTAACCTTGGGGTAAAATTTGAAACCATGGGATCAATTTCTCAAAGTCTAATGTGTTTTGAAATCATGCTCTGTCTTCATAATCATTTTTTAGGCTTTTTACTAAAGTCAACCATCATCTTTTGGATTACCTCCACAAATATTCTTTGAACCTTCACTAAAGTACTGTAAACTGGTGACATGCAAATGCTCTATACAGAGGGAGTTTAGATTATAAAACATGAACAAATAACTCAGGAAGATATAACACGATATAACATCGGGCAGTGTAAGAACTGAAAAGCTCAGTATGACAGGAGGAACTCCAAACCAGGTGTTCTTTAAATCTGTGATTAGAGGGTCCTCTCTAGTCTGTGGTTTATACTCACAACCAACAATGTGCAAAGGCTTTCCTTTCCCCATATCTATGGCGTTGTTTGCTGCCATTTGCATTCTTAGGTTTGTATTGGTTTTATTGATCTATATTTTTTTCCATTGCCCTCCCTTCCTCCTACCTCCACTTCTACCCCCTCCCATGATCCCCATGCTATGTCTACTAAAGTCGGTTTTAGCTTTACTTTGAATCAGCAATTAACAACACCTGGGAAAATGACCTCTTATATTTTTCTCTAGGGCCAACCAGATTGTTTTGAATATGTTCTACCCTTTCCAATGATCCCCACACTCCCGATTTACTCAGGAGATCTTGTCTTTTTCTACTTCCCATGTAGATTAGATCCAAGAATGTTTCTCTTAGGGTCCTCTTTGTTGTCTAGGTTCTCTAGGGTTGTGAATTATAGGCTTGCTTTTCTTTACCTTATGTCTAAAAGCCACATATGAGTGAGCACATATTATATTTGTCTTTCTGGGTCTGGGTTACCTCACTCAACATGATGTTTCCTAGATCCATCTGTTTGTCTGAAAATTTCAAGATGCCATTATTTTTTTCTGCTGTGTAGTACTCCATTGTGTGAATGTACCACATTTTCTTTATCCATTATTCAGTCAAGGGGCATTTAATTTGTTTGCAGGTTCTGGATATGACAAACAATGCTACTATGAACACAGTTGAAATAACTCATGAAACTAGTTGTCAAAAGAGCAAATAATCCAGTAAAAAATGGGTACAGACCTAAACAGAGAACTCTCAACAGACAAATCTAAAATGGCTGAAAGACATTTAAGAAAATGTTTAACACCCTTAGCCATCAGAGAAATGCAAATCAAAACAACTCTGAGATTCCATCTTATATACCTGTCAGAAAGACTAAGATAAAAATTACTTATGACAACCTATGTGGGATAAAGGGAACTCTCCTCCATTGCTTGTGGGTGTTCAAACTAGTCCATCTGCTTTGGAAATTAGTATGCAATTTCTCAGGAAATTAAGAAACAACCTGCCTCGAGACCCAGCAATACCACTTTTGGGTATATACCCAAAGGATGCTCAATCCTACCATTTGCATTCTTGATGATGGTCATTCTGATTGTTTAAAACAGGGATGGGGCCAATAGGTGTGAAAAAGGAGGAGTAGGAGAATAACCAAAGCTAAGGATGTATGAAGAACCCTTAGGAAAAGTTATTCAAATACTTTATATATTCAAAATAAAAAATTCAATGTCAGAATTGTTTATTTGCAATTTAATAATTGGTCAGTGAGGTCCCAGAAACACCCACACCACTATAGGCTGTTACCACTGTTCATCATTGCTCATAACTAGGTGGTATGACACTATTTTTTAAAAAAACCACTAACACTAGTTGCAGAGCAGAGAGGTTAACCTCAATTTGAACAGGAATGCCTCTCCTGGCTAGCTTTCACAGCATTGAAAGGTGCTCTGCATATTGCTGGGAGTGAAAAGATAGAAGTGCTGGGCCCTTTATCTACAATACTGATATGCCAAGGAAGATGTGCCCATTGCTGCAATAGGAGCAAGAGATGTTTCTGGGGGTAATCAACCAGTTTCTTGGTTATATTTGAGGCCTGATACACTGGAGGGAATTCATGCTGGATGCTGTAAGTATCCTCAAAACCCATGATGGAAAGTCACTGACCCAAGGGGAGACCCTATTGATATAATATTTTGTTAAATGATCTTTTTGAAACTGTCTTCTGAATATTTGTTTCTACCCATAGATTTGTGCTGCTTCTTGACGTTGGTCAGAGAAACTTCTTATGGTTGTGCACAGTGGTTAATGCACAGACTCATAGTTCAAAGTATTGAAAAGGGGGGACTAGAAGTGTTCAGCCTTAAAAAGAACATTTACATCAAATATGCTATTCCTAAAACCCAGAGAACATCATAGGAGCAGGGCCTGGAAAGAAAACAAGAACCATGGAATCAGGAGATCAGGAGTAGTGCTGATAAATACTGGCCTCTAGCCATGAAATGGTATTGCACACATGAACTCTCAGGAGCTGTGGTGACCTGCATAAGACCTAAATAAAGGCAATCCAGTTTTCAAAATCCCAGCACAGAAGAGGAGGATCTCTGGAGGGCACACTCCTAGCTAAAATATTACTGACAGTTGGTAGTTGCTGAGGGAAAAAATACTATTCTTCACTGGAGTGGCTATTGTTAGGTTGCTTATACCCCCAGTGGATGAACCAGACTCATTCATTTATGGGCAGTTCTAATTGGACTCAGTGGGTAATTAAAAAAACGATAAAAGAGGAGATGATGTTAGGAGGGAGATGTGTTGGGAGTTGCTGGGTGGAGTTGGAGGGAAGGAGTGGGGCTAGATACAATCAAGGTACATTGTGCATGTGAATGAAGAGTTTAAAGAATAAAAAGTAAAGCAGTACTATGTTATATATATGAAGGGCTATAAAATTCCTGAGGTGTGTTGTTTTGTTTATTTGTTTGGTTGGTTTTTGCTTGTTTGTTTGTTTCTTGTTCGGTTCTGGAGATTCAAAAAATGTGGATTGGTGGAGTTGAGACTTTGAAAAGTAGTAATCAGCTTCAAAAATATAGAACATGATAAAATTTGCTCCTTATGTTGGTAGTTGCTAGCAACTTGAATACACAGTACACACATTTCTATAGAATTTTCTGTAGTCTGGAGAAAAGCAGAACAGAAAGAAAGCATTTGACCAGCCTCCAGTGTTCCCTATCATGGTGATGCTCTTAGCCTTTTGACTAAGAAGGCTGACGGGGTCAACAGAAATAGATATAAAATATGATTAACTATGTCTTTGGATACCTCACACCAATTTTCCTTTCTAACATATCCAATATGTTAGAAACAATATGTTAGATAACTGCTTAGCTATCCTCCAGAAAGCTCTTGCCATACTTACTAAATGTTTTTGTGATAGCCATGATTATGCAAGGCTTCATACTACTGGATTATTATAAGGAATTCTATCTTTTTTCAAGGCGTGTTTCTTTCTCCTCTAGGCTCATGAAAGCAATACTTACCTCATGAATTTGAGATGTTCATCCACAAACAAATACAGAGTCCTATTTTGCATTGTATTTCTTAAAGGCAATATTCTCACTTCATAAAAAAATTCTCAACAAAATGTAAGACAGCTGGCTATTCAATGATGTTAATGCTAAGAATTTCAGCTCTATAGTAGACCAATAGAGCCTGGTTCCTCTTAACTCCAGAAGAGAAAAGAGCATCTTATCAAGGCATGGTGAGGATGGTGCTTTAGTATCTAAAGTGTCAAAACCTTACAGTGACAGCAACTCAAGTCTTCTTGTGCTTTGATTGGCTACGAAGCTTAGACTTTCATCAGTGGGCACATGAGAAGAAGAAAATTTCAAGTCTGGAAAGCATACATTCAAAAAGAAGAGAAAAGTAACCCTTAGATGCTGGCCTGGCTTGTCCCCCAAAGCTTACAGGTTTTCACAAGAGCAGAAAGAGGTCCAGGTCTACCACAGACTGAAAAACAGTTAGGTGTGTAGATATTTCTCCACTGGTATTCAGAAGGTTTCTTTATTTTCTTCATTCTAAAATATCATGTCTTCAACTCTCATAGCCAAATTATGAATAAACCAGACTGGCTTTCTTAACCCTATGAAATTCTATAGCAAGAATTTTTCAACCTTGGCCAATATTCTGAGGAGAAAAGCATAATTCTCACCACTGCAAAATCCAAGGAAATCAAAATATGAACCTACTACTGACATATATTTCCTTTTGACATACACAATTTTATGAAAAGTGCTGACTTAGAATTTGAGATGAAGAGCCATTTTCTCTGAATTTTGTACAAGGGTTTAGCGTTTCAAAAATGTTCGTTGTCTTTCCTGGCTATACCATATTACCTACTGATTTGACCTCCTGATAGTCATACATCTAGAAGCCCTTTTAACTGGTTTCAAACTATATGCCAAATATAAACCTCTATTATTCACTTATTAATTAATATTCTTGCCTAATATGAAAGGCATTTCATTTAGCAGTTTAGGAAATAATCTCTAAGCTCTTTGCCAAGATTCACAGTTGAGCAGAACTATCATTGACTTGTATAGATCTCCATTTCTAGGAAGTTATGTGAGATGGAAGTTGGCAAATTGCAATTGCACTTTAGGGTGTTTGGTGAAATTATTTTGGATCATTAATGTACGAGAAGGTGGTTTGAATGACTGGCCAAACCAGACATTGCACAGTCTTGTGAAAAGGGAGCCAATGTAGAAAAGTGGCCCGCTTGAAATCAAGGAGCAAAGCTGTTTAATTAGTAGAATCACGAGCTCGAACTACTAGATGATTTAAATGTTTCGTGGGGAAGGTTATTGGTCAATTGAAAATTCTTGGTCAGCTATGGTCTGAAGACTCTTTCTCTTAACATAACAATTTGTCTTCAGACTTTTAAAAACCTCCAGGAGACTCAACACTAGCCAAATATTTAGTGGTTTATGTGAAGCTTTTTTTTTCTGGTGTGCTTGTCAACTGCAGTTCTTCAGAAATCCATTTAAAAATGTTGTTTCTTTTCCATATGGCACTCTGAAAGGGAGTGGGAGCTTCAAATTTTAAAATTGTGACACAAAAGAATGGTCTTTGTAACTATTTATTCTAAGCTTTTAAAAGGAATCTGATTTATATTGCACCATGATTGAATGCTTATCATTAGGATTTTGATTTTCTTTTTAAAGATAAAGATATATATTCTCTTGGCAACTAGAATCATGGTGTGTATAATATGTTACATGCTTTTGATGTTCATCCTTTACTGTTTAAGTCTGATAAACTAAAGTCATAAAAGATTCTTGAAGAAAGTTGAAGGAGCTCAGTTTCGTCGCAATACTTTCTGACCATATTCAGCCCAGTTTTAAGTGTGGGGCTCTGAATGCTGTTGGTGAGCTGTATAATCTCATGAGTTTCTTTGTGTATATCAGGAAACCAGACTTTCCTGAATTTCCATATACTCTTGAGACTGTCACTTCACTCATTCTCATGGGCAGAACTACCAGCAAGGACATATCTGGGGCTTTTCTGAGAAGCCTTGGAGTTCCTGCCAAGCCTCCGGTTCCCTCCAGGGTGGTTCTCCAGCCCTAGTTTGCTATAGTTTATTTCCTGTGATCCTCGCCCCCATCCTTGAACTGCAGCTACAATGTCTCTAGCCAGAGAATGTGTGCTCAACCCAAATGCATCCATGGAATGGGCAGAGCTGGAAAGGTATCCAGCTGGAGAACTCTGCTCAACAAAAATTACAGAATGACTAAACCCATCAGGTCTCTCTTATGACCATAATGACAGGCTTACAAAGTAAGAATTAGTACTGAGCAAAAATCTGAAAAATAAATTTTAAAAAGGTAGAGTAAATCCTATAAGGAATGTCCCAGAGTTGACATAACCTGTATGTATGTAGATCCAATATGTAGGTATTAATTATGAAATTCATAGGAGTGAGATTGAGAGCTAGTGCAAAAGTAAGAAAGACAGACAGCGGAAATATATACTAGTTATTGGATGTTTTGGAAAAAGAAATTGGTAGAAACTAAGGCAGAGAGGCTATTGAGCCACGAATTTGGCAGAGCACAGTGATGTAGTCATATAGAACATAGTCACAGATAATGAGAGACTGTCTCATTGTGACTAGATCCCCAGCGCCCTGCCAGTTTGGCTAAGTAGTCACTGAAACTCTTCTATGTCTTTCTTCATCTGAGAATACATTCCCACCAATTAACATACAAGGATCTGGTTTTCAAATGTCTGACAAATGGTATTTAAAACTTAAATAGTTAATGTAGAATGAAATGGACGTCTATTTTGTGGATAGGTATCTAACAAATTTTATAAAACTTACACGCATGAAAACCTGCCCTCACAGGACTCATTTTCTTAAAGTAGTCATGGCACAGATTTTGTAGAGACAAGGAAGAGTTAAAAGCATCCTCCATAAAATAAGACTGCTTGCTTTTAAGTCTTGGCCCTCATATCAACTTATCTGTAAGCTCTTGGGACACTTTTGTGTAGGTTTGATGTTTTATGAGACAGAGGCTAACTCTAAAATCTCATAGTGTTCATTATATGAGTTAAAAATCTATTGAAGGGTTCATAATAACCTAGTTTGTCCAAACCTTCTACAGTGTCTTGAGTCCTTGTGGAAAGGAAGGAATGGAGTGGATTAAGCAACTCTGCATATGCCTATTCGTTCTGGGAGGACAATCTTGATGCCAAACCAGGCCACGTAGTTGGGGAGTTACACCTAGATTCCAAGGCAACTATCCACAGAGCAGACACCCACCCAGAGCTCCTGAATCCTGGCAAAGAAGAGCCCTGCTCTCATCGGTCACTCACATGCCAGGGGAGGAATTTGGCTCTCCTGCCTGTCTGTCTGAATCCCCTCTGCCAGACATATGCTACATATGCTGCTCTTGTGTCTACTTCACCTTCCTCCACATGATCTTGTTCCCTTATAGACAAGAACCAAGGGTAATTTTCTTTACAACATATGTAACCACACAAAACATATATTCCCCGCTTGGCTCTACTTTATTTGTGAGACAATCAATGCCATCTGTGCTAGAATATCTAATATCCCCCAGTACACCCCACCATCTAAATCTAATCCTTTCTATGTAATTTAACAGTCTCTTTGTGCTATAAAGCCCTTAATAATTTTTAAACAAAATTGCCTTAATACAGAGCAATTGCTAAATATAATACGGAAATATTTATTTCTATTGCCAGGTATAGATTCCGTAGACTGTAGTTGCCTTACACAAATTGCAGAGCTCTGAATGATATGAACCATATAATACACATTTCTTAAAAACTACTCCTTTGAGTAGCAACACATCATATTCAATTGTATTAGAAGTAAACACTGCAAATTACCAACAAGTTAATTGCCCAGGGAAAGCACCCAAGTCACTCCTATAATGTTTGATTTCCCTTGACTGTTCCAGAGCTGACATCTGATAGCAACACTTAAATCTGCAAGATGATCCTGATTTCCAGTTGCTGACTTATGCTTATCGTCACTGATAAATATAAAGGCATCAGTTCTATACACAGAGGGAAATCCAGCTGGAAAGAAACACCATCACAGCACCCTGAAATATGTAACATATGTAGCAAGCCATGGATAAGCACTGAAAATAAAAAATAATAATTTTAGCAATCATACTTATAAAATTACATAAATTTTCATGAGCTTTCTAGTGGCTCTGGAAATAGCTCAAAGGTCATTCTTTCAATGATTATTTAAATTCCATGAGTATGACATTTGTTCCAATGAATCTTTGAGCTTTTAGTTTTGCTATTTCCCTTAATTAATGTCAATTGAACCCTCTTTTGTATGCAGTATACCCAGATAGATTCCATGTAGAACATAATCACACACAAGACTCATATCTGGGCTCCTGATAAATTTACAATCTAGCTGAAGAAATCCTACATATATATATATACATGTATATATATATATGTGTATATATATATANTATATATATATATATACACATGTGGGAGGTTAATAGTTACTCAGAAATATTCATGTTGTTTCCTGGAAATGGTGAATGATTTGCCTTACATGACATGAATATATTTTTAAAAGACTAAGATTCAGGACCTTGTGGTAGAAGACATTACTGTGAACTGTTAAAGTAGGGCCCAGCATGGTTACACAATTCAGTAATGTAGAGAATTCCCTCCATCTGTAGGATATATAGTTTCAGAGAGATGCAACATTTGTGGTTTTGGAGATAGAAGTGAGTCATGAGCCAAGGAGTGTGGGTGGCTTTTAAAAGTTGGAAGAGGCAAGAAAATTCTCCCCTAGAGTGCACAGAAAGGAAGTAGGCCATGCTGATTCATTCGTCTTAGCCAAGTGGCATGTCAGACACCGACCCCAGAGTGTAAACTAAAAGATCCGTATTGTTTTAAGCCACTGAATTGGAAGCAATTTGTTATAGTAGCAATGGAAAACTAAGACAATGCAGAACTCATATATAAATTGGAAAGTATCGATTACTATGCAGGATGTTAGTAAAGAAAACAACTCTCTCTTCTTATCCTCTTTTTCTTCATTCAGAGCAGGTACTGTTCTGAATTTGTAACAAACAGCATCAATAGCAGAGAAGAGTCCTAACCATCCCCTCATCTTTCTGGGACCTCTTCATCACTGAAGTCCACACAAATGGGGTGAAGGATTTGTACTAGATGGGAAGTTAACAAAACTGACTAATCCTGAATCAAAAACAGTCTACACCCAAGAAGAAATTTTCAAAGCTGTAAGTATTTTAACAATTAAAAAAAGTTTCTCATTTCACTATGAGAGACAAGATGGTCTCATAGGGATACCTTCTTTCTAAGTGCTTTCTAAGACTTTCCTGCCATTTGAAAGTGATCCTTACAGTATTTCTGTAAATTGTAGACTTCTAGACAGCAAACAGAGATGAAAGACTGGGGAGAGCTTGGGGGAGTGGGAGGGTGGAGATGGAGGAAGGGTGGATATAGGAGCAGGGAAGAAGATATCT
>LOEQ01003475.1:392722-408976 GCA_001685075.1 Bramus lutescens
GGACCTTTGGAAGAGCAGGCAATGCTGTTAACCTCTGAGCCATCTCTCCAGCCCCCAAATATTTTTTTATATTTAACATAATTTCTTTCTTGAATCTTTGGGAACTTCACATCTTGCACCCAGTTCTACTCACCTCCCAGTCCCTCTGTATCATCATTCCCTTGCCCCTATAGTGGCCCTCCCAAACAAAACTTTTTAAAAACACAAGCAAACAAGCAAAAATAAAAGCAAAAGCAAAAAAATGAAAACAATAGCAACAATAACAATATCAAAACAAACAAAATTCTTCACTCCTCCGTCTTTCCTGCCTCTCCACCATCTCTTCATTCATCCTGGTGGCACTGGGAGTCGCAGAGTGCCCTACATTATATCCTTCTGTCCAATCAGCTATACTTGCAAATGTTCGTTGCAGTGAGTCACTGGTCTGGTTCTAAGCCTCTGGTTTCTGATAAACCACCATCACCGAACTCCTCTTGAATATCCTGCAGCCACCCTGTAATGGAGATCCTGCATTTATCTCTCCACAGGACTGGTCCCTTCACGAGCTCCAGCAGGTCCTAGATGGTGTAGATGTTAGGGTGGGTCAATCCAAGACTCGCTGTGGGACTGGGTCGTA
The DNA here is from genome assembly GCA_001685075.1 of Bramus lutescens. Classification (NCBI taxonomy): domain Eukaryota; kingdom Metazoa; phylum Chordata; class Mammalia; order Rodentia; family Cricetidae; genus Bramus; species Bramus lutescens. Next base: position 393,339 of record LOEQ01003475.1, read on the forward strand.
GCTGAGCCGGTCAGTCCAGGCCACCTGGAGTCCCCTCGTCAAGGTGAAGGACAGGGACAACTCCCCTGCACCCATTCTAAGAAGACATTTTTAAGCTTTTGGAATATATCCAAATTACCCACGGAGCTTTAAAACAACGAGACATCCTGACGATACCCCAAATCAACAGCAGAAAGACCAAACTATGAGTCTTTGGGTTGATTCTCCCAGCAGGTATTTTAGTGCCACTGAATCACTGTTTTTTAATACCATAGAACAGAACCAACACCTTTACTGGTTCTTTCCTCCTGTTTATCAAGATATTAAATTATAAGGAAATTATTCATGAAAATTTTAACTTCCAAAAATGAATGAGGATAATATTGGTCCATGTCAAGCTTAGCTTCCCTAGAAATGGACTGTACCTAGAGGTCTGTACTCATACTAGACAACCAACTCTCAGGGCAAAGAGAGGAATCGGGCATTGAAAATTGTTCTTGTTGTGAAGTAGGGATCTATATAATAATACATGGATTCAGAGAGTTAAGATTCATGGCAATGTCATAATTACACTTGTATTCTATCCTTTGTTGTAGAATAGTAGTTAAAGATGTATTACATTGTTTTACGCTGTGGAACATTTGTTTAATGAGGCAAAGATATGTTGCATTCTTTTATTTTGCATTTGTTTAACTCTGTGAAGTGGTATTACTTTGCCCGTCTAAAATACTTGGTTGGTCTAATAAAGAGCTACATGGCCAATAGCCAGGCAGGAGAAAGGATGGGTGGGATTGGCAGGCATAGGTAGAACCAGGGGAAAGTATCTGAGGAAAGGAGACTGAGGAACGAGAAAGAAAGGAGAGAGGACACCGAGGGACAACCACCCAGCTACACAGAAAGCCACAGAGGAAGAAGTAAAGAAAGGTATACAGAAAAAGTGAAAGGCCAGAGGCTAAAGACAGATGGATTAATTTAAGTTGAGAAAAGCTGGCTAGAAAAAGCCAAGCTAAAGCCAAGCATTTTTTACATTAACATAAATGTTTATTAATATACTAAAAACAATACCCAACGGCCGGCCACTGCAATACTAAAGTAGGAATTTGCAGTTGTGGCATTTTGAGAATCTTCCACAGATATAATTTCCTGTTGAGGGATCTTTAATATTTGAGTGACAAAGCCATTGGCTTATCTAATAACTTTGTATTTTTAATTGAAGTGTCAAACTATAGCTTTAGACAAGTCTTAGAAGAAGGTCAAATATTTTCTAATCCCAGTTGATGTACCACGCATTCTTAAAACAAAACAACAACAACAAAAAATCAGCCTTCATTTGTATTTATTGCAGAGCTGGGGGGTGGCCCCCCAAAAGAGCCAGAAGAGCAAAAACAACAACAATGACAACAGTTCTTTACTGTGAAGGGCTTTATTCTCTGTTCCATTACAAACTTAAAACAATGAGGATTTATATTTATAAATAGAACTGGATTTTGAACCCAAACTGTAATATTAAGATAATGTTCTCCTTGAAGCATCAAGTCAATGCTCAGCAAATGGGCACACTTAAGAAGTTCATTAAACTCTTGTTTTCTTTCAATGGAGAAATCATTATCTGATAGTAATGAAGTGTTCTTTGATGGCCATTGAAAGGAATGGTTTTGACAAAGTCTTTTGTAAAAGATCCATAGGTTGTTTAGATGCACACCAAAGTTGCTGGCTAATGTAACACAATAAAACCCCAATGCTTATGTAGGTTAATCATGGCTGATTTATCTTTAGTCCATCATAGACTAACTCTAAGCCTTGTCTCACACAACCTCCAGTATACTAGTGAAGTTACTCCTCTGTTCTTACGTACAAAGAAAAGAATTGATGACAATTCAGAAAGCCTGTATCATTTCTAAACAACTTTGAAATGCCTAAAAAGCAAATGACTCAATACTATTTCTTGATAAATCCAATAGAAAGATGGTTTTAAAGGGAGAAAATAAAATGTTTAAGTAGCTAATTTGCAAAATGGTCCCCGTGGTGACATCAGTCAAAAGCAAAGCTTTGTTTTCCCCTTGGAATTCATTTAGTATTTAGGTCATAATTGGCTGTAGTACTTTGGGAAATGTGGGGGAAGAAATTTGGCTGTCAGGAAAAAGAAAAGAAAAAAATTGTCCCAGTATCCCAGAAATTCTCTCCAAACTCCAGACTTTCAGTGTGAAATTTAGAGTTATAGCTTCCAGTAAAGAACAGAATTGACCAAAGCCATATATTTCAAACATAGGAGAAGGCTAAGAGAGATTACTTTTAAGAAGAAGAAACTCTGAAATATAGAGGTTTAGACAGTTTAATGACAGCTATATAACACCCATAGGAAGAATGATATCACGTCTGAATGAAAGGGTGGAGTGACTTCTCATAATCTTATTACAAACTATTAAATACAGACACATTGATAGGATAGAATACCCATTTAAAGGCTTCATCTTTCAAACTTAACATGGAAATTCTACATTGAGAGAGTGGATAGTCAAGCCTAGAGTCATTTTAAAATCTCAGAGGGTACAAGAAAATTAATGTGCCCACATTATTAGACCTGAAATGTTAGTGTTTAAGAATCAGGCTACTGGAGTCCCAGAAAGGTCTAACAGAATGAGAATGGACTCTTGAAGTCATATTAGGATTTGTCACTATGATCTTCCATCCAATTTGTACTGAAGTTAGAATAAAATTTAGATTTACTTTCTGAAAAAGAAGCTACAAGCTTATTTTCACTTAATATTGTTTCCTAGATTCCGTGATTCTCAAAACTACTTTCACTTACGGCCAAGGAACATCTTTTCTCTCCTGATACAGGCCAATGCCCCCAGACTCTAAGGTATTATTCTGAGGGCGTTAATTCTTCTCAGCTCTAAAGAAAGTCATGGTAAGAAAGATGCAACTTCCTGCCTGTGTGCTGACACTTTTCCATTTGTCTTTCAGGAAGGTATGAGAGGTACAGCACTTTGACAAGATATGAGTCTCTGAATTAACTGATGCCCTCTGTAAAGCAGTAGCCTTTCTGCTGGAGGCTGAGATAAACACCAATCAGTGAGTATGAACATGAATATTAGAAGGAAGTTAGACAGCATGTCCGTTTAGAGAAACAACTGTAGCATGTTCACCTCTTAGGCTCATAATCTCCCTAGCCATTAGCTTTTGACAAAGTTTATGGCACTACATATGTATTCCTTCCCATGGACTGTGCTTCTTATCCAATCGCAAAGCAATTGGTTACCCCCATCCCAATAAGTTATACCACTAATGCACCAGTGTGTATATCTTTCCTGGAAGGTCTGTATTGTAACAAGTATAGTCTATAGCAGGGTGAAACCATTGGTGAGTTCTCTCCCCTGGCAACCTGCATTGAAATTTCAGGTATATGGTCATTAGTCAATAGGGAATTAGTTTTTAACTCAGCTGCAACTTGATTTCTCTGTGTCTTGTAACTTAAGTATATGGTGTCTTCAGCAATAGACTTTTACCACCTTCCTCTAATGGGAAGTCAAGACCAATGTTAGTAGACAGTATGATAAATACCTTTATATTTTTAACTAAAGAGTTAACCTTTCTGATACTCAGTTCTTTTTCTGAAAAATGATACTATTAATATCAAATTTCAAGATCATTCAGGCAGATTATTTATCATTTGTAAAATAATGTACTATAAAATATAGTATGTTTGTTGGAGGAGGGGGCCCCTTGTTTGTCCCAGCCACCCGGCTAGCTTATACCTGAAATAACCGCATAGAAACTGTATTAATTAAAACACTGCTTGKCCATTAGCTCTAACTTCTTATTGGCTAAGTCTTACATATTGGTTTAACCTATCTCCATTAATCTGCATATCACCCTGTGGTAGTGGCTTACCAGAGATTCCAACTGGCGTCATCTCAGGCAGAGGATCCATGGCTTCTCTGACTCTGATTTCTTCCTCCCAGAATTCAGTTATGACTTTTCTGCCTACCTAAGTTCTGCCCTATCAACTAGGCCAAGAAAGTTTCTTTATTCATTAACCAATGAAAGCAATACACAAGCAGAAGAAACTCCTACACCAGTATGTAGAATATGGATGTGTCATTAAGCTGATAATTAATACTGTATCTTTAAAAAATTAGATCAGTTTCTTATTTAAAACTATATACTAAATCAAGGTGAAAGTTGGGGGAGGCAGACAGGGGTGGAATGAAGAAAGAACATGTGTATTATATGAATACCAACTATGAACCAAAGTCTCGTGTTAATTTCTTCAGAGATATTCTATTTCACTAAAACCTACCTCCCTACCTAATAGATATCAAAATATAAGGCAGTATAATTATCTCCTCAGTATATAGATAATAAAACAATGTTAGAAAATAAATTTTATCTATTTCTCTGTTGATGAACATATAGACTGATTCTAGTCCTTTGCTATAATGGATAAAACAGCCATTAGAATCAGGGTTTACTTATCCAGGAGTGAAATGGTGAAATGGGAACATATCACATCAAGGTCTGGAAAGCCTCTTGGGTACGGCAGCAAGCATGAGTGTAAAGTACATTGAGGAAGTTATAAAGCAAACAACTTAAGATGTTTGGTTTAAGTGTGAAATTTAAGTAGTATTTTTGAAATAAAGCTTGATCAGTTGGATATTAGCACTTAATTACAGAAAGCCTTCAGTTTTGGTTCTCATCTCCCATTTGAGATTTATTCAGTCTACCCCTCCTTCTTCTGCAAGAATGGTATTTGGGTGAGGTTCTCTAGCTCATGATAAAGTTGGTCTCTGATTTTTCTACTTAAGCGAGATTCTCTCCATGTGGACCTGTCTGGCACGTGTAGCCCCATCTTTTTGACTGAAACCTCATTTAAAGATATATGGCCCTGGGAGAATAATGTTCTTTACACTATATGTCTGAGGAACTGCTCAGTCCCTTCCTAATCCAGCATTGAGAATAATTATTTGGAACAAATATAATCATGACAGGAATTGTTCTTATCTATTAGTTTGTCAACATCTCAAGAGGATCTGGGGGCTTTTGAACTCTCCCCTTAAGCAAGTAGTTGCAAAGTATTTTGACTCCTGGCAGCTTACCCAGTAGTCTGATAAATGTGACATACCTACCTCAGCTCTGTATTGTGGGAAACAGAAAAATTTTCTGTGGTTATTTTGTGCACTGCTATAAAAGAAAAAAACTTATATATATATTTAATTTTGTATGTGTGGGCTGTGTAAGCACAAAAAATTATGGAAGAAAAATTACATGGCAACAACAAATGTGATTACCTCTGGAGATTGCAAACAATGATAAGTAGTGTGTTTCACCTCATATTATCAATTTCATGGTATTTAGAAGTAACTGCCAGGTTTTCTTCTACCTCAATTAGAAAACACCTTCATAAGAAAAACATGTTACTTACTGTTGATAAAACACATGGAGTAAGTTTGAACAAAAGGGCAGGTTACTTTCTACATCATATGTATATTTCGTGAAAAAAATGTGATTTTCTTTCTTCACATTTTAGAATAAAAATCTATAGGTAATGTTAAATTAAGAACAGTTCAGCATGTTCATTTTAGTAGTTTTCATGGGTAATATAACCATGCAAATTCTAAAGCTGAGAGACTCCTGTAACACCGTTCACTTGATACTTACTCCAGTTCACATACTAAATAATTTGCTCATTGATTCACACATTTAACAAATATTTATTGGACATTTAACATCTAACAGATATTCTACTACATTATAATTCCATAAAGAAAAGTGAGTCATTTACCGAAGAGAAAGACAGACTCAAATAGGGTAACAATCAGATACTCATAATAAAATGTTTTGAATGTTACAGTTACAAGCGCAGATGCTATTTCTTTACTATAATAAAGAAACCAAGGATAGGAAAAGAGACAGACTAACAGATATGAAGACAGAAAAAAAAGATATTTAAGCTGAGACATGATGGTTGAATAGGAGTTGCACGGGACAGAAGAAAGGGAGAGATGTGATTTACAGGCAAGAGGAATGGCCTTTGGGACACTAACAAGCCAAGGGAAAGATTACAGCATATGCAGTGACCTGAACCAAATCCGCTTTCCTTGAGCTGGTATGTGCTATGTGAGGAGGTTGTAGTTGGTGATTGTAACATGATAACTTCTGTAAAGTATGTTTTTTGACTTTAAAACCTAAAACCTAAAACCACGTAAGATAGGTAGAATTATCTTTACTTATCAGATAAGAAAATTATCTCAGAGAGGTTAAGTATGTTCTTATTTATCCACCAAGCACTTACTCCAGCCAGACTTTTAAACAAGGACTGCCTGGCTACAAAGTCTATGACTTTCACCCTATAATTTATGGTCTGTCATCTAACCAACACTAGACTTCCCACTGGGTGGCCTCATCTTGACCAAGTATTACACTCAGGGACATAGAGCCAACTTATTTAAATACATATTTAAAAGATGAACTACATACTACTGAGCTTCAAGAAAATTCCAAGATAATAGGATGTTCAATCTGGATTTCCAGGAAAGCTTGGTATCCTATTTCTATCTCTTTTGGTGTTAGTAATTCTTATGTGACTAAGTTTTTTTTTCCCAATTTTCTCATCTTTCTGTACTCTAAACACACAGTCTTACAATCTTATCTACATAGAAACTTATGAGCCTTTATTTCCTCTGTTACAACCTTTCTTTCTTTCCTAGTCATTTACATCCATTCTTGTGCTAAATTAGCCATCTGTAGATTATTTGGGTTTCCCCCCCCCTTCTCCAAGCAGCAGAGATGGGTTAAGCTATATGGGATCCTCCGTCAAAATTTCATTTCTGGAGAACATATCACCAAAATGCTCAATCATCGTTGGGAAACCTGGAACCTTCATTGTTGATGTCTTTAAAGATACATCACAGAATCCAGGAATGCTTCTCGGAAGCATAAAACACAAATTTTAAATGTCATGGCCATGAATTATATGGGATAACAGGCCAAACAGCAATGCAAATGTTTTAGAGTACAGGGTCAAAACATAGCTTGCTGTATGATGCTCTGTAAAAACAAACAAATCTTGGCTATTTCCTTAATATCACTCTCAAGAAATTCAAGCCATTCATAATTTATTCAAGTAAAAAAAACACATTTCTTTGAAATGTCTTTTTTAAAAGTATGTACTTCCCATTCTGTAGGCTGTCGTTTTGTCTTGTTGACCGTGTCCTTTGCTTTGAAGAAGTTTTCAGTTTCAGGAGGTCCCATTTATTAATTATTTCTCTCAGTGTCTGTGCTGCTGGGGTTATATTTAGNCCCAGACACAGAAAGACAATTATCACATGTACTCACTCATAGGTGGTTTTTAAACATAAAGCAAAGAAAGCCCACCTACAAACCACAGTCCCAGAGAACTTGGACAACAATGAGAACACTAAGAGAGACTTATACATATATAATCTACATGGGAAGTAAAAAGTAGAAAAAAACAAGATCTCTTGGGTAATTTGGGAGCATGGGAACCTTGGGAGAGGGTTGAAGGGGGAGGGGAGAGGCAAGGAGGGGAACAGAGAAAAATGTAGAGCTCAATAAATATCAATAAAAAATCATGTGAAACAAAAGTATGTACTTCAAGTTAGCTGATCATGCCACTGGAGAACCAGAAGGGAAGTTTCAAATAAGGAAAGCATTTTTTCAGCAGGAGAAAGATACCACCTTAAGGCATCATTTATTGTCTAGCCAATATCTACCTATTGATAAGAAAGTGGGCATGGTTGCCTATAAGATACAGTTAGCAACAAATAATCAAAACAATGGAAAAAATTAATGGTATGAAAAGAATAGAATACTAACAAAGATGATAAATTAGATACATAGGGATATAGAAAGAGAGAGCGACAGATAGAAAGATTTGAGCCAAAGAAATAACAGAATCTAAATGTAGGAATTAGAAAGAGTGGAGCCAATAAGACGGTTCTGTGAATTGAGGGCTTGCTGTGCTGGGAGTTAGATTCCCAGAATTTACATAGAGGAGGAAGGAGAGAAATTATTCCATAGAGTTTTCTTCTGGCACAATGTGAAGGGTTACAAGCATTCAGTACTTGTCTGCCTTTCCACAAGACATGACTCCAACACCACCTGAAAATATATTCTAGGACTTCACAAACATTGGTCATTACAGTGCTATGGAGCTAACACTCCCTGCTAAGCTGAACCACATCTACTGTAGCCAGGACCCTAGTAGATATTTCAACCCCCCCAAAATTGTGTGTGTTGGAGGGTTGATAATACATCCAAAAGAGGAAGTATTCTGATGGCCAGCTTGTGGACTACCACTCCCTTGGAAACAGCAAAGAGAAATAACACAATGCTGTAAACAACACATCTACAAGAGACTTTCATATTGGTTTCTCTCATACTATTTTAGATGCATCATTGGCAAATTTGGACATGAGAGCCACAACAGGAAGGTTCTGGAACCCTAGGAAATGCGTTAGGGGTTGAACAGAAGATTACAAACATCAGTGCCTTCACCAGGATATCAGAAGCACTTTCAGTAGTGCCCACAGAAATTTCTACTACCTAATTGGGATTTTCATTCCCATTGCAAGAGTAACTCTAGAAGAGACCTACAGCCAGGAAGGCCAGCGTAGTTGAAATGGTAACCTGGAGCTGAGGAAATGGGTAAAAGCCTTGCTCTGAAAGCAAGAGGATCTGGGAGTTTGAATCCCCTGCACATCTGGGTATGTGCCTCTTACCCCAGTCCTGGGAGACAGAGACAGGTGGATCCTGAGACCCAGCTGCTCAGCAATCCTAGATGAAATAGCAGCTTTCAGCTCAATGGAAGATTCTGTCTGAAGGTAGGAAACTCGAGAGCAATAGAGCAGACATCACTGCCTTCCTCTAGCCTTCCTGTGCATGTGCGTCTGCACACTCATACCCCCAACACATCATACTAAAAAAACAAAAGCAGAAAATAAAAGGTTAACCCTAAGGCTAAGAATTCTGTCCACCAAGGTATTTAATTGATACACTCTGTGGAGGTATCTATTCCAATTAATTCCTTTTTCCTGTTTGGGGTCAAATCCAGATCTTGTACATGCTAGATAAGATAGATAATTGTTACAGATAAGAAAGCAGTTACTAATTAAAAAATAAGATGAATAATCAACTTAGAGAGAGGAAGGAAATAAAAGAATACTTTAAAAATATTGTGGTTTACAGAGACTAAATGCTTGCTTTTTGGTAGCATGGCAAAGCAGAGGTAAACATCTATTCTAGATGCATTTAAAAAAATCTTGTGCATTCTTATTTTATTATTTGACTTTTGTCTATGATTCCAGAAAGCCCATACTAAAAACATTTTAGATTAATGAGTATTTCTTTGTAGTTTATACCTTTGAATTTTATTGAGCAAAGAAAGCGTTAAAAAAAGAAAAGAAAAAGAAAAATACTTGCCCTGGTAGTTTCATTTGACACTGTCAAGTATCAGGAGTAAGTGATAACAGGAACAAAAGAAGGAAGAAACGACAACTAAGTTTTGCGGTAATAGTTATTCACAAAAGGAAAAAAAAAACGAGTTCAATATGAGAAGTGGAGTCTGACTCATGCCGTGACCACCCAGGAGATCAAGAGGGTATTTGTGGTGTCTAGAACTCAGAAATTATATTCGCTACATTTTTCTCACATCATCATTATTTATATTACTAATATATAGCATTCCTAAAGAAATGATCTGGTTTTTTATAACATGATGTTCAAGTGTTTCCAACACTGGCTAGACAGTTTGAAATTATATTGAGAGAAAAAATTAGGCATACAAAAATATGAAAAGGAAAATTAAATTTTTAATTAAAATTTTGTATTAGCAAACATTGTATCCCTGTTTTTAGAAAAATGCATCATTCTGAATGTTTCTAGATGTTGTATATAACAGGGTGCCTTCTCCCATATACAGTATTTTCAGTTTTTCCCTAACAGTGTCGAATGCTGTGGATGAGCTTTGTGGAAGAGGCACCAAGAAGAAGCTCTACTGCTTAATATTATAGCTGAAGCTGTAAGGAGCTGAGGGCCTGCATTGCTCCTGCCCTGCAGTGGGAGTGGGTATCAGCTTTAAGTTTCTCAGCGATAGTAAGTCTGACGATATCATCTGGACAGTTTCATTTCAAAGCAGTCAGTCAGAAGATTATGAAAAAAATTTAAAGTTCTAAATGCAAAAACAAAAAGAGATTTTAAAAGACAGAGGCAATAAAAGAACTGATTGAATGATGGAGCCAAATGGCGACTAAGGAGAAATAACAGCCACCTGCAAATATGGAGTAAAAGGGGGCTGGTAACTGAAGGGGCAAAACTAAGAGAAACAGGATTAAATGAAGCAAAGGAAAACGCAGGAAGAGCATTAGGAGGAAAATGACCACATAATGAGATCTGTCAGTCTCTGGAAAGTCATCGAGGGGAAGTGGTTGAAACCCCAACAGTTGATTCATTTTTGGCTAAGCTGGAAAAATTGCTCCATTAAAGAAAGCTACCCAGCCATGGAAGAGGGGGAACTTCATGCTAAGTCCTGTGTCATTTTCAACATTCAGCTATGAAAAAGAAGTAAAAGATAAACAAGAGAGCAACCCAGGGTGCAGTTGCAGGGATCACAGAAAACAATGACAAGCAAAACAAACAAATAAGAGAGAAAACCCAATAAGTCCCATAAATGTCAATAAATATGTGAAAACTCCAAGCAAAGCTAAGAGAAAATGACTTTAAACACAGCTAGGTGTTGCTTAAAGGTTTTTTTTTTCACACTAAACTGTCAAACTCACCTTAACCTTCTTTGCAAGTATTGGTGGACTTTTATGACTATCCAAGTTAGACAAACAGTAGTGCTCCTCAGGGAAGCAGCAAGTCTCAGTGCTTCCAAGGGACTAAAATGTACTGGTATAGATCTCAGAAATTCTGGATAAATAGTCTGGAACACAATTAAATAATATATACTTAAATTATTAAGTACAACATTAAAATGGTAATCAGGCAAAGAACACTGTCAGATAATAACAAGATGACAAAGGCATAAAAGGCTTGAACAATTACCGCTTTGGTCTTTACTTTCTTGGGAAAAAAAAACTAGTAAGATGATATAAAAATCAGAGACATTGAGAGTCTAAGCAACAAATCTTCTTTTCTGGAGTCACCCAAGAAATTTTTTTCTCTCCTCTGTTGTAGGAGGCCTCTTGTTTCTTTCCCAGCTGCTCAGCCCCAAAATAATCACACAGAAACCATATTACTTACGATAATGTTTGGCCAATAGCTTAAGCGTATTTCTGGATAAATCATATCTGAAATTAACCATCTCCATTAATCTGTGTATTGCCATGAGGCTGTCTATAGCAAACAAGCAGGCTCCTACAACACTCCTCTTCTGCATAGATCTCTGTGTCTTGAGGGTAGGACTTTGATCAAGACTTCCCTTTCGTGACTGAGTGCTCTAAAGTCTCTCATTCTCTGCACTGTCCAGTTGAGGGTCTCTGTGTTAACTACCGTCTACTGCACAAAGAAGCTTCTCTGATGAGGCATTGATCTATGGGTGTAGCAGTATATTGGTAGAAGTCATTTTATTGTTGTTTCTTTAGTAGAAGAGTAGTTGCAGGTTTTTCCTAGATAATCTCATGATCTATCTAGTTTCAGGTTCTTGGCCACTTCAGCAGTGTCAGATGTGGATTCCAACTCATGGAATAGGCCCTAAATCAAGTTTTTAAAAATGATTAGTTATTCTCATTTGTGCCACTATGGCAGAAAGATCTCTTTATAGGTCTCAGGGTTTTTAGCTGGGTGATATTGCTGATTGCCTTTCTCTTCTGGTAACATGATGAGTACCTTGTAAATGGAGGCTTTTTTTTGTCCCACCCAGTCCCACAGCTGTTTTTAAGATAATCACTCAGAGGTTTAATATTAATTACAAGCTGCTTGGTCTATAGTTTAGACTTATTACTAACTAGCTCTTACATTTAAATTAACCCGTTTCTATTAATCTATGTATTGCCACATGCCTGTGACGTTACCGGTCTGCTGGCATCTTGCTTCTTGGACAGCTAGCTGGTGTCTCTCCCAGACCCTGCCCTTCTATTTCCTTGTAGTTTCGGTTTGGCTTTCCTGCCTAGCTATATCCTACCTTGCTATATGCCAAATCAGTTATTTTATTAACCAAGGATATTAAAACATATTCACAACATACAAAACAGTTATCCCACAGCATTTCCCCTTTTCTATCTAATCAAAAAGGAAGATTTTAACTTTAATATAGCAAGATTACATACATTAAAACAGTTACTAAGTAAGAATTACAGTTAGAATATTTATTTTATTTTTGACAAAATTAGAGAAAATATTTAATTATCTATCCTCTCTTCATAATTCCAAAGTTTCCTACCTAATTTATCTATCATTGTAACTAAGAAAAATTATAATTATCTAGTCTTCAACCCCATCAAATACTTGAAAAGGAACAATATTACCGGAGTAAACAGGAAGTGCATGCAAGATTCTTCTAAAAAAATGTGAGAAATGACAGAAACAGCTGGTTGCCTGGACAGTCACCCAAGGTCTCTCTATGATATTGGGTCATCCAATGTTGGCTTATAGGCCTAGAATATTTGACAGATCATTTTCAGAAGCAGGAAAATTTGAAAGTCTGTCCTAGCCTGTCCTGGCAAAGTTCAGCATTCATTTTTCTTTGTGCCCTACATGTACAAATTGGACAGCATACTTACTGTCAAGGCAAGGCAGTTTTTGCCCAAATAGCCCTGTTTTGCTAGGAAGAAAACAAACACTATATGGAGTGTCTTCAGTGTCCATCATCCTCTGGGGAGTAGATTGGTATTGCCAGGAGCACATGTATCTTATTGTCATGAAAATCCTAAGTTATTAAAACATTTTAAATGTCATATTCTGTAGGTCTTTGAAATGGCTGAAGAATACCTAACTGAAATATATCTTTGTACATCTAGAAAACCTAACTCCACATGACTTTAAGTTTGAATATTATAGATGACTAGCTGTATTTTTGTAAATTTGTATTTCTTAATTATAAATTATATTTTTAAATGAACTGTATAAACACAATACCTTAAACAAGAGTAGAAATATACATATAGTATAACAAAATTAACTTTTAATTTGTATAAAAACTAAAATCCATATCAATATAAAATATTTTGAGATTAACAGTTTTTTTTATATTAAGATAGATTTAATAATGTATCTTTTTTCAAATTTTTGTATCAATACCTCTCAGCACCATGAATGCTAGTCAGTAGGGGTGAAGTTTCTAGTACGGCACCTTCTTGATTTTTCCATATCCTATAACATAAATGGTATCTTCACAAAAGGGCCTTGCCATCAGGCTGATGAGAATAATAGTCTTAGCAATAGTTTGTGATATTGGAAGGAGGTCTTTGGAATCTCTTTGATCAATGTCTCAATGAGCTATTACTTATTCCTGGCACTGGAGGCTTTATTTGTGACATAATATGTCTACTTGAGCATTCTCTCCCTCATTATATGGTGACCACATTTTATATATATATCACTTAACAAATGTTCTTTCATCTACAGTTCTTTGTTTCTTAGACATTAAATGGAAATATCTTTGGTTAGTTGCCTTCTACTTTTATCAATAACCATCAGTATTATCAATTAATACCAGGTCTCCTCATCTAGTTGAGGCTATGACAGTAACAACAGAAAACAAAGTATAGTATCTTGTGTTTAAGTTCTTATTGAAGTAGTAACCCCACAACAAATTTTGCTGTTGCTGTTGTTGTTATTGCTGTTATTGTTGACTTCTTTCACAGAACTCCAGGTTACAAAAAAAAAATGTTCCCCCAATAGGACAACTCTTCAGGCCAAATAGAAGTCTAACCAAGCAAAGATGATTCAGTTCTGACAACAAAAGCATCCTTTGGGAGAAATTGATTGTTCATCACAAGAAAACATCTGATGAGTACATCTGTGGAGCAGATACACATTCAAGATGACACACAGGAGGATAAAAGCTCTTGTCCTAGGAGGATGTTGCTTTGGTAAGATTGCCAAATTCAATTTGATGTCACGAGCTCTCAAAATTATCACCTGTGACTCCTCAAACCCCTTTTTTCTAAGAAGGCATTTTCTTTCAGATGTGGTTACACAAGAAGTGTTACTGCCTGAAATATTCTTTCCAGTTTTGAAAGCTTCAAACCTTTTCCACACTAAAGGATTTATGACTATTTGCAATGTATTCAATCATTTCCCCTGTATTTTTTCCTGGCACTATGTTGAAAGGGTGATTTAAACATAAAGATTTGTATGCCATTTATATAAAGGCAGTTAGTTTGTTCTCAGGAGGTGTGATCTGGCTGCCATCTGGCTAAAGTAATGACTTCTTCCTAGTTAATGATGAGTTAGTGGAGAGGAGGCATGTGAAGAGGACCAGGAAACAATATTCCCAAATTAATGCTAAGCACCAGATGTGATAACAGGGATGTTAGAAAGCTTTGATTTGGTTTCAGCAGACATGAGTTCTAGTCCTGAATCTACTTACAGATATGCAAAGCTTTATGAAGCATGGACTTCTGTGAGCTTCAACTTCCTATCTGGTAAAATGGGAACAGCACCAAGGTTACTGCAAGCATCAAGTGAAAGAGAGAATACAGTGGATATATGGAATTGGCATGTGGTAAACTGGACAATAAAAACGTAGATTATAATTGTCATAAAATGCTTCATGAGAAATAAGTGAAGATTGATTTTTCTTAACTTCCTAACCAGAACATTACCTTGTTCCATGTATAATATGAAAATTTGTATCAAAATCATGTTCTGCTTGAATGTTAAAAGGTTCACTTCTGACTCTCATTAAAAACTATTTACTCATTTAAATTAATTTCTGTGTTGAATGAAATAAGTATTTCTACAAGCTTAATATATGCCCATCACTGGTGATGAAAATACAGACAAGTCCTTGTCCCTTGTCCTTACAGAAATTACACATCAGTGAAGAAAGACACTGCAAGTAAATAACATGCTTGGCAGACAGTATTGCAAAGTTATGTTACAAAGCTATGCAATAACTAGGAGGTCCATCTTAGATCATGCAATCTTCTAACACTTTTAAAAAGGCAGAATGACATCTGAGATTAGCTAAGAACTAATAGAGGATATTGGGACCACTATGACAAAAGCTGGAATAAGACCATTCTAAGTAGAACAAATAAAAATCCCAAGAGACCTGAAAGGTGTGCCAAGCGGATAAAATAACTAAACGTAATTAAAATGCAGTGAAAGAGAAAAACAATATAAAATGATATTGGAGAAGTAAAAATGACAAAAATTAAACCCACCCACCCCAGTGTCCTATGCACCACTCAACCTTGCTTGCTTTCTACCATAAATTCATCCTGTCTTTTCCAGGATCATGACTAGGACCTTTTGTCAGAGAGAACCATACTGAAACGCTTCAGTTCCTACTGTGATGTAGGAGGGTCTTCTATCTATCTGTTGCTTTTATTGGTTAATTAATATAGAAAACTGCTTGGCCTGATAAGTCAGAACATAGGTAGGTGGGGAAGACAGAACAGAATTCTGGGAGGAAGGAAGCAGAGTCAGGCAGACGCATGAAGCTCCGGCCCAAGATGGACATGGGTTAG
>LOEQ01003475.1:420006-434493 GCA_001685075.1 Bramus lutescens
GGAAGGAAGGAAGGAAGGAAGGAAGGAAGGAAGGAAGAGGGAGGGAGGGAGGAACAAGGAAGGAAGGGGAAACAAGCAAGCAAGGTTTCTTTTAAAAATTTGAAAACACAAAAATAATACCACATTTATGATTTTATTGTTTTCTTTAGAAACAGTTATCTTAATAAAAATACATTGGGTCCAAGGATAAATATCAGTGGCAGAGCTCTTGTCTAGCAAGCACAAAATCCTGAGTATGTCAGTACAACAAAAATTATATTAAATATACTAATTTCTCATTAGTATCATTCTAGGCCTCTTACTGAGAAAATATTACTTCCTGGTTTTTACAGGTGAGCTAACAAGTTTGTGATAAACAGGTCATCTAAACTTACATAGTATTTATATACTTAGATGGTTGTCAATATTTTAAATTAATTAATTTATATTAATGCTTTGTTTTAATATTGAGCTCTAAATTTCTAAAACATTGACTAGTGGATTCTAGTCTCCAGTTTGACTAGTTTCAACCATTAAAAATGGTATAAGGGTTCTCAATAATGTTAGTAATATTAGAAACCCTGAGACTAAAAATGAAAAATGTTCTCATTTCTAGCACATATTTAAAAATGTGTAACCATGGCTATTACAGTTGTAGAAGATACAATATAGGCCTCTGAAGGAGAAAATTTACCAACAGCTGTAAACCTTAAGAACTACAACAATGACCACCTGTAAGATATTCATAAGTGTGTGATTATGGCATGAACACTACAGGGGTAACCAACCACTTTCTGGCTAGATTTGAAGCCTGCTACACAGGGATGCATCTCATGACTGATACTGTAAACCAAGCCAAAACCCATGTCTGCAGAGGTCATAGGCCCAAGAAGAGAATTACTAGGATTAATTTGCTAAATAGACATAGCACCAAACAGACTACCTTCTAAATACTTATCTTTACGACAATAGATTAATGCAGCTCTCAACTCTCAATTCTCAGAGAATTTTCTTTATGCAGCTGTCAGTGGTTAATATGGAGGCTCACAACTGGTCAAAGAGCAGAGAATAAGTGATTGTGGCATGCTCATCCCTGATTGGGATGTCTGTATCATATCCACTTTCCACAAAGGCTCTGGGAACATGAAGGAAAGGGGGTCAGAAAATTTATAAGAGCCAGAGGCTGGAGAAGACTGCAGTGAAACAGTGGGGTTTTTGTTATTATTGTTGTTTTTTTGTTTTTGTTTTTGCTTTTTTGATACAACAGGGGATTGTGAGACTCACAGAAACTGTGGCTGTCTACACAAAATAAAGCCTACAAATTTCAGCAAGGACTGGGAGGGACTTGTAAAGTCCCACCATATAGCTGAGGTTGGTGGATTGCAGATTGACAGTTAGTGGGGGCAGGGGAAGGATGTATCAATTTTCTTCAGGGGTGTAGCCCTGGTGGGTTGCCATGATCCTGTGAATGGGCCTATACCCATGCACATATGAACAGAATTATCTTGAATCAATGTAGACTATAGTTTCCACCTAGTCCTACAGCCTGGTCCCGCAGCCTGGTCCCACAGCCATTCAGTCCCAAATAAACACACAGCTTATATTAATTTCATGCTGTTTGGTCTATTGCTCAGGCCTATTACTAACTAACTCTTACAACTTAAATTAACCCACAAATTCTTATCTATGTTTAGCCACATGATTTGGTACATTTTCTCAGTAAGGCATTCCTCATCTTACTTCCTCTGCATCTGACTGGCAACTGTGCCTCTGTCATTCCTCTTCCAGAATTCTTCTAGTCTGGTTGCCCTGCCTATACTTCCTGCCTGGCTACTGGCCAATTGGCATTGTATTAAACCAATATGAGTGATATATCTCTACAGTGTACAAGAGCATTATCCCACAGCAAATCAATGAAGGAAGACATGAAAGGAGGAAGATATGGTGGGGAAATACGTCTAAAAGGATTTGGAAAAGGAGGAGTGGTATTAAAATCCAAATACATGTGTGAAATTTGCAAAAATCCAGTTTAAAATATATTTTTAAAATTCTATAACCATTTTACCTCTCTTGCGTGTGAAAACTAAAAATAATTTCACAATGTTACTAAAATCTACTCAGTATTCAAATCTCCTTTTCATGTTACCTGTTTATTTTACAATTTTTCCATCTGTTTTCTTCAAATAAGGTCTTTATGTGAGACTATAATTCCATTTTCATTCATGACTTCCCAGTCCACCAATTTTCCCTTTGGTTATCTGTTAAAGAGTCTAGGTTGCTTTTTTATTCTCTAATGTAGTATTTGTATTTGAGTTTTGCAAATTATTTAAACATGTTCTTCTTTTGTATTTTTAGTATATTAATATTCAATATATAATATTACATGCATAGATATGTACAGATATAGGTTTAATATTTTGACAGTATACACCTTATGTTTTATGTTTTATAAGATAGTTTTATATGTGTGGCAACAAGTAACTGATACAGCCTTTATCTATTTGTTAATTTGCTAGAGGTTCCAAGGTGACAATATAATAATTATTTATATTCCATTGAAATAACTCTACAAGAAGCAATTTTCCTCTTTAACTACTTGTTACCATAACTATTTTCATTTAGATCTAGAACAATTTCAGGAAGCATGAAAACTCATATAGTTTCTGCACTGACCTTTGCTGTAATTTTTTTTAAAGTGGCACAAGAGAGAAAGATACCAAGTGACAGAACTCACATAAAGGTTTTTTGTTGTTGTTGTTGTTGTTTGTTTTGGAAAGGGGATGGAAAAACAGGGGAGGGAGATTGTATATCAGCCTCTAAGGACAGAAGCAGAAGAGAAGAAAAGAGAAGAGAGGAGAGGAGGGGAGGGGAGGGGAGAGAAAGGGAGGGGAGGGGAGGAGACAGAGGGAGAAAAAGAGAGATGGGAGGTTAGCAGGGCTCTTTTAAAATGGAAAGAAGTGAATGTGTAGGAGATGCTCTTACTGGCTACAGCTGAGGACATAGCCTGTCAGAGCCCCAAGGGCAGGCCAGTACAGATACCTGAGCATCAGTAACCCTCAAGAACAGAACATTTGTGGTGTTAATTGAAAGGCAATGTTCACACTTGGGACCAGATAAGCCAATAAGGAATGACTTAACCCCTTCTTTGTTACCTGACAGCAGCTGGACTACTTCTAGAGCAGGGTGGCATGGAAGAATGTTATAAAGAAACAATATTCTCACTCAAATATATAAAAGCGTCTCATTTAAGGCACTAACAGACGGTGCAATCTGACATGTGACTTATTTGTATTTAGGATTCCGTTTGATTGGGAGTTCCCTTTCTTCTTCAACTCAGGACTGAAAACCTGAAAGCGATTCAATTGGTGTGCATCATAATAATCTTCAAAACATTATTCTTTGCCATACCAGAAAATTCTGTAGCAGTTGTGAGAGAGGACACCAACTTTATGGGTTGACTTGGTCAAATAGCAGCAATATGAAGAAAATGAAAGGCACCAGGAACAGGTGTGGTAGGACCTCCCACAGCCTCCAGCTCAGTGGACCACACACTCACGCTCATCTGGCTCCACACTGCCTGAGGACCAGCATACATTCTTCACACAGTAACTGTGTATTTCACTTTCATGGTGTATAAACTGCATAAGCTCAAGGCAGCGCTTATGTAAGTTAACTTTGTGCTTGAGTGTTTCATAATTCATGGATAAACAATGAAGTACAAATTTCTATTTGTTTTTCTTCTTCCAGGTTTAACTGAAATGTTCAAAGAAACTAAGTTGATGTGTGAATTATCACAATTCAGGGAACTTGAAGTCCATTCAATCTCTTTCATTAGATTTTATTTTTGTTATTTCAGAGAATCGTATAAGTGTATTCCGAATGGTCTCTGTGTGGACACAGATTTCAGGCTTGGGCAGGATGCTCAACCACTAGCCACTAGTTTACATTTAGAAATATTTGCTTTTTTTTTTGAGACAGGGTTTCTGTGTTGCTTTGGAGCCTGTCCTGGAACTAGCTCTTCTAGACCAGGCTTGAACTCGCAGAGATCCGCCTGCCTCTGCCTCCTGAGTGCTGGGATTAAAGGTGTGCACCACCGCCACCTGGCTTGTTCTAATTTAAACACAGGATAAACACAGGAAGCAAAGCAATACAAACAGGTAGTAGGAAACATTCATGTAAGAATGGTTAACTTCAGGTTTTCAAACAATTTAGTATTTGGGGAGAAATGGAAATATTTCATAATCCTGTGGAGTCTGAAGGGCCAATCAAATCATTACAATTTGCAATATGGAACCTAAGCATGTTGCTTAAGAAATCTGTTGTGCAAGCCAATATTCTTCATTTCATTTTATTTTATACCTCTTAAGGTTTATTTTTATGATTTTGTTCTTTAGTCAAATGTTTTGCTTTTATAAGCTCAGGCTGCTTATATGACATATTTCAAAGCAAACCTAAATGATTGATTCATTCAGAAAGCAACCATTGATTATCCAAGAATTATGTCATATTTCTAAACTTAAAAGGGGCCATGATATTCAAAGTATGCGGAGGAGGAAAAGAATGTGTGAAAATTTGTAAATGTAATAAAAGAAAATTTTAAGACAGTTATATAAGATCATGCAGGTTGCATTAAAGTGATCCTGGAAACAGAAGTTCAAATGACTTCTGTGAGAGAAGAGAGGAAGGAGAGGGGTTCCACTGTTGATAAGGGGAGGCCAAGGAGGAGGCGGCCATAGAAGCAGAATTTTCCTTGAGCTCAAAGTAAGTTGTGACAAAGAAAACCATCCCAGATGAGAAGGAAGATGTGTCATAAGGAGACTCCTGCTGGACGGATATGTGTGACTAAGTGAAGAGCTTAAAAGAGAGGGTGGGGCAAAAACTAGCTGGCAAGAAGGTGACGATGCAAGTCCGTTGGGCTTAAGAACTTTTCCAATGTGGAGCAGATAAATGCCATAAGGATGAATTCTAGCTGTGTTTGACTAAACACTGGTGCACAGAGAACAGAATAACTGAATGTTCAGAATAAGAAAGCTGACACCACTGAAAGAAATAGGGATGATTTGGCTCCAAAGATCCTCCTCACTCACCCATGTACACTGTATGTTTTCAGTGAAGGCACTCTTCACTTGGGGTTCAACTCATCAAAGAATGCTTGAACACGGAGAGATCTGGTGCTTAATAAAAGGAATCCCACACTAGCTCAAAACTAAGAAATATACAGGTATTTATTAATAGATAACACTTACAAACCAGGATTCTCTGCATAAACGATGGATAAAGATGAGATCCAAACAAAACAAACCAGTGAAACCTGGATCCAGGGGGAAAGGCAGAGAGAAAGAAGGCCAGATGCGCTTCCGCATCCAAGTAAATAAGTCAATGAGGCCACGCCCCAGTAAGCGGGTAGTTGTTAGCTATACACCTTCTATACATGCTTCTCAAACAGTGATCATAACTGAGTCCCATGGAACCCAACATTGCAGGGGATATTCATACCTGGATGCATGTTTACCAGAAGTCTTAAGTCCTGGCACTCGTCAGTTATTCTTCTCCTGGTTCTGTTATACTAGTACAAATCATCGCGGTCTTCCCAACTGCTCAGGTGAGAACTCCAGCATTTCTTTCTTCTAGATGGTATTTCCAATTGGTTTTGCTCCTCTCTAATCTATATGAAAAGCATGAATAAAACTATGAAAACACAGAGTATTGTTTAATTTCCCTCCAAAATATGGTTGGATCCTTCAAAATAGGGAGATTTACAGGCAGACCATGCAGACCGCAACCTGACCGGAACTTCTGTGCATATGTGTATCTTTTAGCTGTCTGCATTTGTCCTTCTTCATAGATCCTTGAATCTTTGTCTGGAGGGAGAGGACAGTTTTCTAGACAGCTATCTTCCTGGTGAGGGCAAGAAATAAACCCCTATCAGGATAGGGGTTTATTTCTATTAATTGAGCTCTCAAGGCATCTTCATCTCTATTAATTGAGCTCTCAAGACAGGCATGTGGCCAAACCTGTCTGTTAAGACCCCTAGAGGCAGGCCTCTGGAAAATAAATCTAGTATCCCAAACCTTTCAGTAACTTTCTATTATATTCAGAATAAAAAACAAACAAACAAACAAGTAAACAAACAAAAATCTAAAGTCTTCATCCTCCTAGTCCACAAAGCTTAGTATGACCAGTGCCTGTATTTTCTATGATTTCTCTTTCATTGACCCCTTTTTTCTCCAGATTCCTCCTTTTAGACTAAGACTGTCTTTTCTTAGAAATGTTGTCTCTGTTAATACAGTGATATTCTTTGCCTCTAGATCTCTGTAGAGCTGGTTACCTCCAGCCATTCAAGTCAGCAGACATCATTCTTTTGCAGACACGGCAGACATCACTATTCCCACTTAGTAGGTTATTTGCTTCTTGTTTCTTCCGATTCTAATGCCACCCCGGAAGGGGGTCTCTCATCTGGTTTGTCACTCTATGCCCTCAGTAGTATCTAGTGTACATTCAGCTCTTATTAAATAATTGTTAAATGAGCAAACAAAGTCATTTTGTAATAAATCAGCGTAACTGTGGGTCTAAAGAATCCCAACTCTGTGCTAGTCTCAGAGATTGGAAGATAGGAGGGCAAATGTGTATTTTTCTGCAAAGTTTGCAAGACAGCCAAGGGCTCCCCCTGACAATGGAAACTTTTATTGCCATGGAGAAAAGCACATGGAGATTAAATTGTAAGGGAGACTTGGAGGGATTTGTGGACAGTTACGTACCCATTCCGTGGGTTCCATGAGCCTATAAACAATCTGAAACACAAGCCACACCCTGGCTGCTATGCTGCTGCTATAGAACAGAAAGAAAGGCCAGCTGTGCACTACTGCAGCAGGCTGGGGGCTTGAGAGACAGCAGAGTCTGTGTTTCCCAGTGTGACAGGCTCTCTCACTCTCAGGTCCCAAAGGGCAGAGGGCAAGGACCATAGGACCACAAAGACCAGTGCTCTGACTTCTGAAGAATTTGCAGGCTCCATATGAGTAATAAATTGGGCCTGGCATATCACACATTACCCTCAAGATGAAGGAACACAGAACAGGGATGGATGAGTGACTGTGGGAAAAGAAGGGGATCGGCTCTCACACAAACCATCATGCACCGCATGGCTGGCCTAAGCAGAAGCCTGCCAGTGAGAAAGGGAACTGAATGAAGAAAAAGCTAACAAGTGCTTCTCTCTCTTCTCATTGTTTAAATGTCTAGTAGTGGGATACTGCTAGTTGTATCCTGTGACAGGATTAATGCTGCATCTTCCATCATCAAGAGAGAATTGACTATCATCAGCGTGAGACCACTGAAGAGAAAGCAGTATATCGTTAATAACTCATAGTTCAAACTCTGGACACCTAGCAGACCCAGACTCAAATTAGAGTTTTTGTCACTTAGGGATATGACATCTCTTGCAGTAGAAGTTTCATACTACCACTGTGTTATATTGTTTAAAGAAAATAGGCAGGCTAGTTTAGGGATTCATTCAGTACCTATACCATAAAGACCTCATAGAGCTCTCAGTATATAATACTAGAATATATGCAAAATATACAATTAAATTTCTACTCTTCAACCTACACCTTTCCTCTCATAGAACGACACTAAAAAAGGTCTAAAAACAAACTTTCTTCTTTAAAAGTCTATTAGATATTCTTATTTTGAAAGAAATTGATGAGCTTAAAAAATTGTTCTACATTTAAAATATGTGAAACACTAGTAATCCGCTCCCTCTGCAAACATCAAGACTGAGCTATAGTTTAACCATTTAGAGTAATAATAACAAATTACCAGTAGGCTTGCGGTGGTATAAGCCAGTATCAGCACATGCTCAAGGCTCTGGATTCCATCTGTTACAACATGCTACTGATACTGAATAAGGAAACCAGTGCTGCCACAGACAGTTCTTAGAAGCAGAGCTGAATACAAATGACCTGGGTGACAAATATGCAGTATATGTTACACGCATTAAAAACGTTTCCTATTGGCTCCAACAATTCCATGTCTAGGAATTTCCCCAAGGAAATAACAAATAATTTACACAAAGATGGATATATGTATCTCAGTTTGGAATTGTTTTGAAAATCCACAATACATACATAATCTATAACTTGGTTGAAAAAATCATGGAAAATATTTTATAGCCACTAACTGATGATGGAGATATATTGACTGTCATTAAAGTGGTCATGATTGGTTATTCTTTTAAAATTAAGTTATAAAAGAATTTTATAATAGAATTTAACTTTTTTAAATATAGCTTTCATATCTATCAACAAATGTTTAGAAAATGCACTCTGCATATGTTAGAGTTGTGTAGCTTGCTTCCTTTTTGGGACTCCTAACAATGGTACTGGGGTTGTTTCTGATTCTTTTGCTGGCTTTTGGGACCCTCATACTGGGACATTTTGCCCAGTCTTAATGTGGGGAGGTGCTCAGTCCTGCTGCAACTTGGTATGCCATGTTCTATTGATACTCACAGGAGACCAGCCCTCTCCTGGATGCAGACAGATGGGGCTTAGGGGTGGGAGGGGGATGGGGAGAAGGACTGGAAAGGGAGGATGGCAGGGAGGCTGCAGCCGGGTTGTAAAGTAAATATATGAATTAAAAAAGAAATTGCTATCTACACCATCAAAAAATTGCACATGTATTATGGCTTCCAGTTTTGTGTTTTTATGGGATTCCTGACTGTGAAAATGTGTAGGTCTCTGTTTCTTATGCCTTCTCTTGGACTCTTTTTTCTTCTGTTCGTTTTGTCCAGTTCTAATTTCTTAGTTTTGTTCCATGTTATTATTGTATTTAATTTTATGATTATCCCTTAGAAGTCTGCTGTTTTTTTTTAATGAGAGGCAGAAAGTGAGTGGATCTGGATGAGAGGGGAGGTGTGGAAGGAACTGGGAGAAGTAGAGGGTGTGGAAACTATAATTCTTTTCCTTTTTTTAAAACTTTATACTTTATGTATATTAGTGCTCTATATGTATACTTGCACACTAGGTTGTGAGCCACCATGTGGTTGCTGGGAATTGAACTCAGACCTCTGGAAGAGCAACTAGTGCTCTTAACCTCTGAGCCATCTCTCCAACCCAGGGAAACTATAATTAAAGCAAATTATATGAGAAAAAATCATTTCAATAAAAGAGAAAATACTAAGTTTTCAGTTTTACATAGATCCCAATCTTAAACCAACTCTCGCAGCATATTGCTTTCTCTGACGCGGTCTCATGTTAAAGAAAACAGCAATTGAGTTTCTGGGTTTCATTTGGTTATGGGATTATTATTTAGCTTTATTTTCATTATGCTTTTACATTTTAAACATTCTCAAATGTTCAATTATATTAGGTGAACAAGAAGTCTTAAAGTATTTTATTTAATATAATATGGCAAGTATTTTATTTAAAGTATCTAGAAGTTAATATTTACAGTGTAGTGATATTGATGAAAAACAGCAGTGGACTAGAAAATATTTATAAGAAGACCTCTAAATTGTTCTGGATTATTTATCGGCGATCTATGTACAGGTTAATATTTTCCTGAATAGACACAAGATAGCAGCACATAGAGATATATACTTGTCTGTGCACATGCACATGTGTACATGCACATACATGTGTGTGTGAAGAGAAAGGAATGATATACAAAAGGCATTATAGTGTTGTTAAAATGCACATCTTAAAAGACTGAAATGTTTTTGTTTATTCTATTTAGAACCCTACCAGTATTTGTTTAACTAAACCTGCAACCACCTTTTGCTATGTCTGATTAGAAAAATCAGCAATTTACTATTAAATTAATTTTTGCTCCATCACCACATGTATAGACTAATGACTGAATAGCACAGTCAACAGTGTGCTTTTCAGGGCTGACTTGGAATCATTTTTCTTGTTTTGCTTTCAGTGTGTTTGTGAAGAAAGGCCATGTAGTCTTCTGGGACCAGTTGTCACCTCATAAATAACAAAAAAGAGGCCAACTCTACCAGAAGCCTACAATGAGAAAGAATTTTGCTTGTGAAGACTCTTTGAAAACCTACTTCTGGAAGTACAGAGAGAAAATTTGAAACATAGGAACCAAGGAGTAATAGGAGAAATTTTAAGAAAATACCATAAGCTCAATATTGAGATTCCATATCTTCTTCTAACAAAGCAGGACTAAGAAAAATCACTGTACTGTTTGCCACTGACTGGTGTCCTCACTAACACATAGAACATAGAAGACACCTGCCCCTTGTCTACCTGTGTGTGTTAGAGTATAGAAGACACCTGCCCCTTGTCTACCTTGTGTGTGTTAGAGCATAGAAGACACCTGTCCCTTGTCTACCTTGGGTGTGTTAGAGCAAAGAAGGCACTTGCCTCTTGTCTACCTTGGGTGTGTTAGAGCATAAAAGACATTTGTTTCTTGCCTGTCTTGGGTGTGTTAGAGCATAGACGACACCTGCCCTTTGGTTGTGTTACTGTGGTTGCTACAGCACTAAAACAGAGCTCAATTTTGGCATTAAAACCAACTTTTCACCCAAGTTCCTTTTCTCCCTGCTTCCAAGTCAATGTGAATTTAGTTAAGGATTTTGATGCCATTTTGGACCAACAGAATAATTTTGGAGCCAAATATACAGCTTATTTCGTGATATGCTTAGGATCAAGCCCATATTGCCAAAGCAAGGCAAGAAACTGTATAAACGTGAGGAGCACAGACAGCTCCTTTAGAAACTTTTAAGTGAAAAAAGTTTCCTTGTCCATCTAGAATTACCTGATTTATCAGAAATTGTTCATTCTTACATAAAAATGATACCCTTTCTGAAAATTTCTGTGGTTCAGGAAACAACTGAATTTGTTTTCAGTGTCCAACACCCATGTGGAATGTGTTGACCAAAGAAAAATTGGAGACTGTATTAACACACAGTGGAAGAATTTTTACTACCACAGATTATATGAGTTCTCTCTTAGTTGAAGAAAATACCAAAAACCTTAAAATTTATTCCAAGGCCATGCTAAAAATCAGGAGACAGCATATATGACACATCCAGCTAGTAATATACAGCATGCTGGGACAGGATGCTTTTTAATAACAACAGATTTGTGTTAGATACTTAAACCGTATCAGGTTTTGTGATAAGATTTTTGTCCAGTTAAAGCCTGTCTGCTCTTATGGGAAAGATGGCATTATTATCTATGCTTATAGATTAAATGATTTAGAGGTTAGGAAACTGAAACAAGGTTAGGAAGCCTAGTGCATGAATAAGCCAGAATTTGATTCCATGTAGTCTTCCCTTTGAACTACTATGCTACTATCCTACACCAGCAGCTTGCGCTCCGTGAACTCTAAGTAATGGCATAGAAAGGTCTCTATGGGATTTCACCTCGGCAACAAAACAACTGCTTAGAGTTTGAGCAGAGACCCTATTGTGAGAAGCCTGAATGTTTGTATTCTTGAAATCAGGGGGCTAATCATTAAAAATTTCAAGTAATACTTACAAAACCAATTCATTGTGCTAATAAGTGACTTCAACAAAGTTCAGAGGAAAGGATAGACATAAAAATTAACAGTATTCCTATAAAATTCAAAGGAAACTGAAATTAAATAAATGCTTACAGTAAATGAAAATCTTTTTGCTCTAGTGAAAGTGATAAACTTAAATATATAAGTAATAAGATGTAATGAGAATTACATGCTGAAAATTACAAAATTTGTGTGAAATAATTCAAAGATATGAATTAAGAAACATACTATACTCATGAATTGGAGAAGTCAATATGCTAATGTCAAATTCCCAATCAAATATAGGATTTTAACTCATTTAATCTAAAAACTTCTTCAAGGCTTTATATAGAGAAATATAAAGCTATTGTTATATGCTTATGGAATGTGAAAAGAATTAAAATAGCTATGTTGAGAAAGAAAATGAAAAGAGTTCGTCTACCCAGTTTCATGACACACTCTCTACAGTAACCAGGACTGTGTGACATCTGTGAATAGTATATAGAAAATTAAGGGAACAGAATAGAGAAGCCACAGCAAACCCACAAAGCATGCCAAATTGATTCGTGGGTAAAGTGAAAAGCTATTTCAATGGACGAAAGATATTGGATTTTGTTTTTGCATTTGTTTTAATCTGTTCATGAATACTGCCTATGGTGTTGCATACCTTCAATCCTAGCAGCTTGGAGGCAGGGGCAGGAGGACATCTGTGAGTTCAAGGCCAGTCTTACCTGCATTGTGAGTTTTAGGTCATCTGGGAATACATAGAGAGACCCTGTCTCAAACAGAAAAAATATAATGATGTGTCAGTTGTACATTTATAGACAAAACCATTTTTATCAATCTAAATACATTATTTCATGCAAAAATTAACTCAAAATAGAGCATAGCTATAAATCCCTGAGTTTAGACCTAGACAAAGACTTATTGGACTTAACTAACAATCACAACCATAAAAGGGCAGATTGGTAACTTGTACCTAACTAAAGTTATCATTTTATTATATTATGTGTTAGATATTAAGAAGAATTTGAAAAAACACATTAAGACTCACAGAAAATATTTCTAAATCATTTATTTAATGAATACCTAAAATATAAGAAAGTCTTGAAAATCAGTTGTTAAAAAAGTCAAATACAGGTGATTCTCCATATACATGAACTTGGGGTCCACAGATTCAACCAACCACTTATGTAAAATACTTGAGGAGGAAAAAAGGTTCACCATGCTGAACATTTTCTTTGTTGCTCTCTAAATTATATACCACAACAACTACTACCATAACATTTTATCAGATAAATCACCATGCATAATGTAGAGGTAATTTTAAGCATACATGAGTATTCATAGATTGCAAAGACTGTCCTTATCTTTTTATAGAAGGCACTTACACATCTGTGAACTTTCATGTCCATAGGATGTAATAGAACCAATAGCCCATGAACACAGAGGAACGTGGATAAAGAACATAAAGACCTTCAATGAAGATGCATAGATGGAAAATAATCAAGATAAAAATCATTATTAACAAATATATGTTAAAGTCATGGTGACAATATCAAATTTTTCAAAGACTGGATAAAATAGGACAATTGTATATGACTGATACAAATATAACATGAGAACTTGAGGAATGTACTCACCAAAGAGCCAAACAACTACATTTTTGGACATTTACCTAGAGAAATTAAAATTTAATTTTAAATAAAGTTTGCTCCATTACTTGCAGCAAATTTCTTTGAATTAAATAAAAACTGAAAATGACCTACCTAGATGTTTTCTAACAAGTGAATTGTTTAACAAACTGTAGGATAATTATAGCATGTATTCTCAGAAGGAAAAAAATGAGAACACACTGTTGATAAACACAAATGTGACAAATTCCCAGAGAATTATGCTATGTGGGAAAAGGGCCCCCAAAGTTTACATGCTCTGCAATTCTATTCATATAATACTTTCAAAATGACTAAATAATAGAAATGAAAAACAAATCACTTGTAAGGGATTAAGAAAATAATGCTACCCAAGTATCTTAGTTTGTTCCCATTTGTTGTGATAAATACTAAGACCAAAAGCAACGGGGAGGAAAGAGTTCATTTGGCTTACATTTTCACATCACAGTTCATCGCTGACAGAAGCCAGGGCAGATGCTCATGGAAGGAACCTGGGGACAGGAACTGATGCAGAATCAGGAGGAGTGCTGTTTACTGGCTTTCTCTACATACCAGCCTAGGAGTGGTACTACCCACAATGCACAGTGGTCTAGAATTTCCCATATTAATCAAGGAAATGCTCGTACAGACCTGTTTACAGACCAGTTTGATGGAGGTATTGTCTCAGTTGAGGGTCTCTGTCCTGAGATGACTACATTTTGTCAAGTTGTCAAACTAGTCAGCACACCTTTAACCTAGAGTCACCTGAGTAGGAAGACTCAGTTGCAGAATTGTCCAGATCAGATTGTCCTATAAACGTGCCTGTGGAGAATTGTCTTGACTGTTAATTGATGTAAGAAATCCCAGCCCACTGTGGGATATGCCATACCTGGGTTGGTGGCTTTTGGCTGTATAAAAACATGAGCTAAGCATAAACCTGGTAGTGAGCCAGCAAAGTATTGGTTTGCCCTAGATTCTCCTTCAAGTTCTTGCTTGTATTCCTGCCCTAACAACCCTCAATGGTGGACTGTGACCTGGAAGTTTAAGGCAAATGAAACAGTGCCTTTCCACACTGTTTGTGGTAGTGATATTTGTCACAGCAACAGATGAGGTGAGAGATAAGCGTGACTACCCTAAGAGGTATGTGATGAATGTTGTGAAGGTTCTGTGTTGATTGCATCATCTTCAGGATTCTAGATGTGATAATATCTTCAGGATTGTATGATCTGATCATTCAAGAAAATAAAAAAATGCCAGGTAAAGAGCACAAGAAATCCATGTCTTATTTTCAAACTGTATAAGAATAGTTATGTTAGGGCTAGAGAGATGGCTCAGAGGTTAAGAGCATTGCCTGCTCTTCCAAAGG
>LOEQ01003476.1:0-16005 GCA_001685075.1 Bramus lutescens
TAATTTAAGATGTAAGAGCTAGCTAGAAATATGCTTAAGCTATTGGCCAAACGGTATTGCAATCAATACAGTTTCTGTGTCTGGGTGATCAGGAACAAACAGGCAGCCTCCATCTACAGCGTCCCATATCTCACTGTGCTCCACCTCCTAGCTTGTTCCTTTGCCAGCTCCTCCAAGAAGTCCTGGGGACAACAAAGTTGAATGGGTATAAAGAGATATAAGATTCTAAGTTAGTCTCCAACATGAAATGGGATGCTGAGGGTAAAGGGGGCATTAGTAGAAGTCTGAGCATGTGAAGGACCTTGAGTAATGGGGTGGGGATGGTCTATTGTAGGCTGAAGTGGGTCAGACATAGAATGGAAGGGAACCTAGGGCTGTGTCGTGGAGTTAGGGGTCTAAATGCCAGACCAAGGACTTTGGATGCATTATTGTATGCAGTGGGAACCACTGATGGCTCTGGAGTGGAAGGGGATTGACAGAAAAATGCTACAAGATATGGTTTCATCAGTTTGTGCTAAAAATGAGAATGATCTTTAATGCCTTTTGTTTGAATAATGAGCATTGTTAGGGCTAATCATTATTTCTTAGAGAATGTTATTAATGTGTGTTCATCTCTTTCATAGATAATATAAACAAGGTCATCTGGGTATATTTTCCATTGCAAATAGCCCATTTAGCTTAGAAACTCATAATTGTGTCCCTGCTGAATCTATCCCAGTGCCCTGGGTACTGTGAGACTATAGTACACAGAATCATATTTCTGCCTCCAGCTGAAAACTTTTGGAAGCAGAAGGATGAGGTGAGAATAATTCACTACCACAGACATCCAATTTAGTCAAGATTCTTAAAGTTTTAAGTAGCAGAAGCTAGTTCAAGTAATCTAAGACTAGCTATGGAGGTAAGCTACAGAAGCATTCGCTAAAAAGCTATGTGTTGGGAGCTGTGAACCCCCAGATCCTGAATTTCTTGTAAACAACTTGTTTTCCCCTGATCTGAGTGCCTACAGCTGCTCTGAGCACGAGACCCTCAGGAGTTCCTGATGACAGGGGAAGGTTTCTGGTGCATTTGACTGGGGCGTGGCTATCCCTATATAAGCTGCCCCTGAACACAATAAAGGGGGCATTCTTGGGGAATTTTGGCATCAAGGATGACCTGTGTCTCTCTTTGTCTGTGAGTCTTTGTGTGTTTAAATCTCCAGCCCCTTGCCGGGTTCACGAACTGTATGGTGGCGCATAGAGCACACATGGGTGTCGTGCACCGCAGCTATGGTCCTGACACAAGGGGATCTTGGAATGGCAGGGAGAAGCAGGTCTCCCCAAGGGCTAGCATTGGTGACTTCATAGCCTATTGCCTCTGTTGGCCAATGCTTTCTACTGAATGTGTCACATGGCTACTCCCCAGTGCTTTGGGTCTAGCCAACCTCAAAAGGTCCCTTGAAACCAATGCTTCTCAGCTCAAAACAGAGTTCCCAAGATAGAAACTGGATAGCTTCTGTCCTCATCCAGCCAATGTGGGAAGGAAAGTGGAGATGGCTCGTGTGGGATAAGAAGTGCTGAGCCCAACTGATGTCTATGGAGTGGTAGTCAGTTCAAACAAGGAACATGTGTGAACGGAACCCAACTAATTTACCATCTTTGCCAACATGGCCTAAGAAACTTCAATGACTCTGCAGTTTAGAGATAAATAGTCCCTCAAAGTTGATGGATTATTGGAAGCCTTCCTGAAGAAACAAGCTTTGAGGGGTGCGTGGCATTCAGGGTCACACAGTTAAGAACCTGAGATACACTGGGGTGTCTCTTTTTTAAATTAATTAATTTTTTAGATGATCTTTTCTCATTTTACATACCTATCCCAGTCCCACCCCTAATTCTTCTGTGACAACCATGCATCAACACACTTGGCAATTTTTACATAGATCCTGGGTCTTGAACGCATGTCTTCCAGTTTTTACAGCAAGCACTTTACTGATTAAGCTCTCTCCCCAGCCCCAAACTTTCGCCTTTTACATTGTTTAAATCTCACCCTGCTTTTGTGTCTAAGTGTCCAAACATAGCTGTCCCATTTGACCTTCGTTGTATTTCCTATAACACCTGCCTAGTAGATACTGACCAGCAGTGCTAAACCATAATTCCAAATTCTTTGAAGAGAGGACCTGTTTTGGCCCAATTTTGTTTGGCCATATTTATTTATGATTCAAGTCTACCGTGGCTAGGAATATACAAAATGCCAGAGTTTAAATGTGGTTGGATTGAGTGGTGGCTCAGGTCTATAATCCCAGCACTGGGTAGGAGGTTAGCCCAGGATAATTGCCATGAGTTTGATGCTACACATATCTTCATAGTGATTTAGAAGCCATAAACCAACCTAGGATACAGAGTGAGACCCTGTTAGCAATCAAGCAAACAAAAACTCAATGGTTATAGCTAACTGTATTATACTGAAAAAGGAGAACTTGAAGAAAAAAAAGATAAAACACTCAATTCTTGGAAATGTCATAGACATCTATCAATACCAGCAGAGTCAAATAGGGGAATAAGAAAGCCTGACAAATCTGATGGGCTTAAGGGCAACCTCAAAAATCATCTCCTTACACTAATAATAATCAAGTAGGCATTTTAAATGATACAATTCATAATTGTAAAATTTTCATAAAATATATAGGATTTTAAAACTTTCATGGAAGAAATCTTAAAGTTCTAAAAAACAAAAGTCCAGTCTAAACAACACTTTGAATAAGAGATTTTTGCCACAGTCCCAGATGGCACAGCTATGTACTTCAAGAACACAGCACTTTCCATGTGTTTATTGGCCATTTGTCCTTCATCCTGTGAGAACAGCATGCTCATTTCATTAGCCCATTCATTGACTGGGCTGTTTGATTTATTTATATTTCATGTTTTGCATTTTTATGTGTTCTAGATATTAATCGGTCAGAAGTATAATTAACAAAGATTTTCTCCCAGTCTGTAGGCTGTCCCTTCACTCAGTCGGATACGAAAGCAGAAGTGAAATCATTTAAAGGAACAGGGGAGAAGACAAGAGGAGGGGTGGAACATAGCACATAAAACACGCCAAATTCTGTCACATGCTCATCTGAAAATGTCCTTACAGAGTCCAGGACCATATGTAATAAATGCATGCCAATAAAATATAAGAATACCAACTGTCCTGGAATTAGTCTATAAATTCAGCACAATTCCAAGCAATTCCCTAGGCAGAGCTTACAGGAGCTTTCTAAGTATGGCATAGAGCTTACATGGCAGCAGGAACCCAGGCAGAATTCCCTATGAGGTGTTCAGAGCTTCCACCTGCATTGCCTGGAACCAGTGGGGAAATTGTCCTTTGTTCCTCAGTTGACCTGCAGAGCTGATGCAACCCAGTCAAAACTTTCAAAAGACTTTTGTAAAGAAATTAAAAGAATGACTCTAAACTCTAAGCAGCAATGTGGATGGTCTAGAAAAACCAAAACAGCGTGGAAAAAGAAGAGTGGAAGAGCCTACTCTACCAAAATCTACAAAGAGATTGAAGTAACTGGGAGGCTGTGCTGTTGGCATAGAGATTAATAGACGAGGAAATGTCAAATATGTCCACAGTACATTGATATTTTAACAAGGTCCCACACTAATTCCATGAGAAAGAAAATATTTTTAAAAGGACATTGAAATTTCTGCAGAGGGGAAATTAACATTCAAATTTATCTCTAGCTTATATATAAAACTTGAGATTATATACTTAAATGTAGGAGCTAGTACCATAAACTCTCTTAATTGAAACAAAGCACAGCTTTGTGATCAGAAGCATCCTACTTAGTTCCAGCTGTCAGCCTACCATAATCTGAGGGAGTCTCGGAGGAGAGACTTTCCAGATCAGACTGACCTGTGGCCATGTCTGTGAGGGCTTGTCTTGCTTAAGATTGATGTGGGAGGGCTCAACCATCCCTAGGCAGGAGGACCCCTACTCTATAAGAAAATTAACTGAGCATGAGCCAGTGAGCAGGACAAAGCAGACCCGGGTGCCTACATGGTTTCTGCCTTTGAAAAACCTGCCCTGACTTCTTTAGCGGTGGATTGTCACCTGGAAGTTTAAGCCAAATAAATGTTTTTATCCCTAAGTTGCTCCAGACAGAGTGTTTGCCACAGCAGTAGGAAGCAAAATTAGAACAGGTGAGTAAGAGTCTCTTAATCAAAACTGAACAGTAATTAACTCTAATTTTCAATTTAAAAAAACTCAGTAAATTGGGAACCCACAAAATTAAAACAAAAGTTTCAAATCCAACAAATTGAACATACTGAATGTTCCTATAAGTCAATCTTAGAAAAATAATCCAAGAAAAAAATCAAGTATCAAAAAAAACTCCAAAAGAGAATAGCCAATAAGGTGCCCAATATCATAATCATCAGGAGAATATCAATTAAAAGCAGAACTAGGTCTATTCATGTTCA
Organism: Bramus lutescens; assembly: GCA_001685075.1. NCBI lineage: Eukaryota > Metazoa > Chordata > Mammalia > Rodentia > Cricetidae > Bramus > Bramus lutescens. Next base: position 4,443 of record LOEQ01003476.1, read on the forward strand.
CTAGCATGGCTTCTGTCTGAAATATTAGCAGCCCTTAGTGCCAGTAGGTGAGGGAGAGCTAGAACTCCAAGACTTCGAGGTAAAAGGTAACGACTACAATGATTCTGAAATGTTTCTGTCCTTTAAGGAAGGGAAATGTAAGCCCACATTAAGAACCAGAGATCTTTTACTTGGATATTTTACAAAGAGAAATGAAAAACATGTCCACAAGACTTTTGTTGTAATATGTATAATAACTTTTCACACAGTGTAAAAAACATAAGCACTGCACATGTCCCTCAGCAGGAAAATGAAAATAACTTACTTTGCAATACAATGGATTGAATATTAATCCCTGCAACAATGATTGATCTTAAGCCTAGAAGATAGCGACTACCTAACTCCATTGATATGAAGTTCTCAACCAGGTAAAACCAATCTATGGAAGTCATAAAGAGGTAATGATGATGGTGGGGAGGGACTGGCAGAAAGCCACAAGAAGAAAATGGGGTAGGGCTGATAAAAGTATATTAGACTTTAGGGTCTCTCAGATAATTACAGGTTTTATACTTCTACATAAATTGGTGAGGTGTTCCTTGAAATAAAAACACTAAGAGATGATAAACATTCGGTTGAATAAACTTGAACCTATAACTTTTGATGTATGCAAGTTATACCTCAATGACTTCTATGGAAGAAATAAAAAATCTATAGTTAAATAAAAACAACCCAAAGAAGAAAAATAAATATGATAAGCCCACTTTATCAGATAATAAAATATACTATAAAGCCAAAGTAATAAAAACACTCAGGTATTGGCCTACAAACAAAATACAGATCAATAGCACACAACAGGGAACCAAGGCAGACCATTATCATATTTCTTATGTGATAACAGCAGGGCAAATCAAAGATAATAGTGTTTAATAACAGTATTGGAGAAGCTAGAACACAGGAAAAATAAAGCTGAATCTTACCTAATATATTACTCTCTTCCAAATAGATGAAAGATCTAAATGCATACAAAAACCATCTGAAATGGACAGAATTAAATGCGGAAGAATGTATTGCAACACAGCAATAGAAAAGCACCTTAAACAGTACTTCAAAACCACCAGCCGCCATAGGTAGACCCGACTATATCAAAATTATGCAATATTTAGTTCTATGAGAGATATTTAGGGAGTATGCATAGGTGACAGAATGAAAGAATATATTTGTAACATTTTATATCAACAGAGAATATATTACTTAGAGACTACAAGAAAGTCCTGTAAATGAGTCAAAAGACAAGTAAACAACCCCAAATTAAAATATTCAAAGGCCGTGGCTTAACCGTTTAGAAACGGAAACTCAAAGGGCATAGGAAGCATGTAAAGACATTCAACCACTTTAGTAATCAAAAAATGTTAATTAACAATTCTATCAGAGGTTTATTAAACTGAAAAAGCTGTAAAACTAGATCATGCCAAGAGCTGGTGGGAAGGTTGGAAATATTGCAATTTCCATGTGCTACGGTACAGCCATTCCAGAAACCAGCCTGATGGTGGCCCATCAAATTACGTACACAAATATCTGAAACCCCACATTAGGTCTCAAACCAGAGATAAATGCCTGAGGTGCCTATTTAACCTATCCAAGTGGACCTAGCTACCATTCTCCCTCCATCTCTCACTCCCTACCTGTTACGGGACCCTCCTACTTGGCATACCCTGCCTACGATCCTAAACTTCTCCAGCCCAGGGATTGGGCAGTCCTTCCCAATATAATCCAGCCATTTTGGTTACCCTTTCTCTTTTGGGCCTCCTGGCTGCTGCACCTGGTTCCCCTCTCTCTTCCCCCTCTTCACATGACCAAGGATCACATGCACTCTGGATTCTTCCAGGTGTCCCTACCTCCAGCTCTGCCCTTCTTTTATCCACAATAAACCTTCTTCCTCCACCATACCTAGGAGCAATTATTCCCTTTCCTTTTTGTTTATTTTTTTCATTCCTCTGGTGCTGAAATCTGGGACCAGTCATGTTTCTTTCCTTTTTTCCTTTCTTTTTTCCTTTCCCCTACTGCTCTGCTCCTGGGTATATATAAACCCCAAGCCATTTTCAGCAAGGCTCAAGGGGCACAAGTATAAAGATGTTGGACTCTTTTGGGTTTCAGGGATGGAAGAGTGTCTACGTAAACCAAAGCCGATGCTCGCAGTGGCATGTGTGCACGACTCAAATATCTACAGTCAGAGTTAGTGCCAAGGAAGTATGTTTACCTCGATTTTATTTGAAAATGTTTGCAGCTCCAAGAACTTAAACAATTCACCCAAAGTCACGGTTTGCAAGAGGTAGCGCCAGAATTCAGACTCAGTATCAAAATGGGCCATCCCTTCCCTGTCACCACCCCAGGCCAAGCCGATTTTCTCTGCTGGGTGGCTGCCATGGCTTCTCACCGGACCTCCCAGCCCACCCTAATCTTGCTCTACAGACCTTTAACAAAGCTCCCGGAGTGACGGCTTACATGGCATAGCTAATCCTGACGCCGCATAGCTCAAAACCTTTCACACAGCTATTCTGGTCCTGCCTGTGGCATTCAGAATGGAATCCAAACTGCCCATGCATCCTACAAATCCTGGAAGCCTGGACCCCAGCTCTCATCTCCATTCGTGTTCCATCTGGCTCTTTCAGTTTAGCCGTACTGAACATTTGGTTCTCCATTAAACGGCTCCAGAAGACTCCAGCCCCAGGGCCTTCCCGCTGGCCTTCATGTTTTATATCCCTCTGCTTCAATTCTCCTGATCTCAGTGCTCAGAGAACAGCCTTCCTCAGAACAGCCTCTGACGACCATCATATCCGGAATGCTCTATCTTCAACTGTTGTCTGTCGCTAATGCTATACCTTGTTTTGTTTTTGCCACATAACCATACCCAGTATTTTTGTTTGTTTCTTGGGTTTTATCTCCCATATTAGAATGGAGACAGACACCACTCTAACCAGCAATCTGCACAAAACCTCATCCAGGAGATATAAAGACATTTTGGGGTGTCTGAACGCTAAATCTATGTCCCTTCTCAAGACACCAGTCATAGCTTCCAAATTCAACTGAAGATTTTGCAGGGCCAGTGGGGTCAGCAGTGAAAGACACCTTAGCTGGAAAGCAGGTCTGGTTGTCAGAGGAGAACCGTTTGCCATGAGTCAGGTTGTAGGAAGAAAGGGAACTGGACCTCTGAGACCTCAATGTCAAGATGCTCTGAGCTTTCTGTCTCCAAAAGGATGAAAACCAATTGCCCAATCCAGCCCTCCACCCCAGGCCAGCCATCTTCTCTAAGCCTGTTCTCATGAACCCCAGGAGAGAAAGAGACTTCACAAAGGGCCCACAGAAATTCTTTTCCAGGTCTTCTGGACGACACAATACGAAATGCATTCTGATTGTGAGCGCAAATTTCTCTGCTGCAATTTTCTCTCATTCCTGCCCAGCAATGGACTAGATAATCGAGAAATAAATAAAGGGACAAAGTGCTATGGAAATACCACGCATTTACCCAAATCAAACAGGAAACTTTATCCTGAATTGTAACGGCGCCTCTCTTGTTAATCCTAGCTGGCTCTCCGAATCTGGCCCTTGGGGCTGAGCTTGGCGATCAGCCTCCATAAAAATGCCGTTTTCAGTGGTCTTTCCTAAAGGAGCTATTGAGAGGATCATCAGGAGGAGAGCTGCCTCAGTAGGGAGGAGAACAAATCACTTCTCAAACAGCATAATGTCCTTCTTCTAAAAGCACATCCCTACCCACTTCCAGCCCCATGAAATGTGACATTAGGAGACCCCAGGAACTCTACTGGGCCATAAAACCACTCTGGCCTCCCAAAGGAGGCCAGGCTGTTCCTACTCCTATGCCTACTGAAGGGTCACGTGTACAAGCCTGGGTTTACTACTTGGAGTTAAGCTTCAAGTCTTCAGGCTCTGCACCTATGGTGTCACCAGCTACAGGCAGAGGCTACCAATCACTCATGTATCAGGACAGTGGGCATTTGCTGCCCCTGCTGGTGTAGCTCACACTTCCAGGGTGATCATTTGACTGATTGCTAATTCAGGCTGGCCTGACTCTGCTAATACCGTTGGTCTGACTCTGTTGCATGTGTCTGCCATACGCTTAGCCATGCTCTGACGTCATTGTCAGAGATGTGAAAAAGGATGGAGAACAGGCAAACTTTCTGAGGTCTGGGCTCAGAAAAGGCCGGTGATCATTTTTATTTTCTCCTGTTGGTTACTATGGCCTGTCCAAAGGTGGGGTGGGAAAATTGAATCGTGCACCAGGTTATCTAATTGGTTCAGGAGTTCCTGTAACTCAGGACTAACCAGGCAGACCTCAGCTCCCTCCCTCAAACTACAGCTTTATTTCAGTTACGATTTCAGAGTGACACTTGGTACTTCTGATCCTACTCCACTCCAGAGAGTAGCACACATCCACGCCTGCCTGCAGCTACTATTGATTGTACCTCTAACACTCCTAGAGACAAGGGGAGCTTAAGCGTGCCGTAACTGTGCTGACCCCTCACTGCTTCCACCGTTTGTAACGAACGTCTACACACTCCAACCCTGCACTGATATCATCGTCCTTAGTTCACACGGTCAATATCCATTTGCTTCTGCTCTAACAACAATCCAGGTAGTTTGACTCACACTTAAAAAAAAAAAGCAATGGCATTTGCAGTCTTCAGTTGGTTTTTCCCACAATTTTACCCAGATTAAAAAAAATATTCTACAATGTGTTATGTTGCCAAGATGTATTGAATTCATATTTCCTCATCAATTTACCATAAGTTTATGGGGCACAGCCCCTGGGTAAGTTGAGAAGCATCTGTATAAGCATCAATGCCTCAGTAATTTTTACTGCTCTGCCTTCAGGCTCGTACTCGCCTCTTTGTCCTATTAAATTCATTCAGTGGATTTTTTTTCATATCAGTTATTGTACATTTTTCACTCTTTGTTCCTTTTTATGGTTTCTTTTATAAAAAAAATACGAGTTTTCTTCTGTTCAATGAGAGCATGCTTTCATTTACCACATCAGGCCTGGCGGTGATAGCTTCTCCACCTTTCCTGACTGCTTATGAGGGTGTCCTCAGCTTGCTGTCTTCTGACCTTGGGTCACATTGCTTTGGCTCCCCCTGCTGGGAATTTTGTGAAGCTTCCTGGATATTTGGGGTGCAGCACGGAGTGTGTTACACTTCTCTGAAGAATGTAATACTTTCCTTCGGACAAGTGACCTCTTTAAAGTGGAATTAGAAACACTTACGTTTTAGGTAGCCCAAATCCTAGTTAGTAGTTTGTTTGGCACTGAGCTTGTTCGAGTCCCACATCAGTCCAGTTCTTCATGCTTCAACATTCCAAAACCTTCCTCCCTTCCTCCCTGTTTCCCTCCCTCCCTCCCTTCCTTCTTCCTTCCTTTAGTCTTTGCTTCCCTCCTTCCTTTAATACTTTCCTTCCTTCCTCCTTCCTTCCTTCCTTCTAACTACCAAAGGCCTCCAACCACGTGGGTGACTTTGCTGTATTACTCTAGGATTTATACATGTTTTCCGTAGCTGTTGAGACTGTGGCGACTCACTAGCTCTACTCCCATACCTTTACCTTCCTTTGTTCTTCACTCTTTCATCTCTGTTTTTATTCAGGCTAATTATCTAACAACTTCCCTTCGGTAGCTTCCACAGCAAATCCTTTTGTATAGTAGTTACTTCTGTTAGAGCTTATCTTAAAATTACTCTTTTCATGATGCGTGTTTGTGTGTACAATTGGATGTGTGCATGTATTTGTGTACAAATGTGGGTATATATGGGACATATCACATATGAAGGTCAGAGGAGAACCTCAAATGTCATCACAGTCCTCGTCTTCCACCGTGGTTGAAGTGAAGTCTCTCCTAGGGTTTTGGGTTTTTTTGTTTGTTTTTGCTGCATATACCAGGGCAGCTGGCTCTCCAGCTTCATCTTCCTCCACGTTCCCTGTGGAAGTGCTGGGGTATCAGACATGTACCCTAAGTGTCCAGCTTTTACGTGAGCTTTGGGAATTTGAGCTGTGGTCCTTACTCTCGGGTGGCAAGTTCTTTCACCTGCTGAGCCCTCTTTTCAAGCTCTTATCTTTATTTTTGAAGACTGTTTTGCGGACTATATAATTATAGATTCACATTGATAATCTTGCATCATCTAAAGGTGCCATGTTTCATCTTCTGGATTTAACAGTTTCTCTTGAGAGGAACTGTTGCTCTTCTGAGACTAGCATTCCCCCGCCCCCACTCTTCCAGACACTTAGCAGAGATAGCCCTTAGCCTTGCCTTCCCAGTATCTTGTTACAATGTGTCTGGGTATAGTTTTCTTTGTGTGAGTTCTGGTCAGGGTCTGCAGAAATTTTTTGATGTGTTTCTTGGTACTTTTCTTTTTATTCCTCAGCCCCTTGAACTTCAGATAATTGCTTTTTCCATGGTTCTGTTCTCATGGTCCAGCTGGGTTAGACCTTTTCACTGTGTCTGCTGTATCTTTCTTACCTGTGTGTGCTAATGTGTGGGTTTCCATCTTTTTCATCACTCTGCCTCACTGTCACTTCATCCCCTGATATCTATTTGGCCAGTTTCTTCGCTTTTTGTCTGATCTAACCAAATGTCGTGACTAATTATTGAGTTCCACATGACCATATCATCAGTTTCCAAATTTTCATTTGATGCTTTTAACACATTTAATGTCATTTTTGTCCTTTGATGCAATTTCTCCTTTTTTAATATTTTTCTAAAACATATCAGTTGTACTTTAATTTACCATAACCTGATACCCCACAGGTATGTTATATTATAAACTCACTAATCTTGATAATTAGTCATTTTATTTTCATCTTTTTCTAGATTGACTAATTTTGTCACATATCAGATATTGTGTCCTAATAACCGAAGTAATAATTTGAACCACCAGATAATGTCGTATTCTTCCCGAAAATTTTCTCTTATTTCTATCAGAAATTTAAGAAGGGCCCAGGTTAACTGAACCCAGACAAAAATTGAAATGGCTCAAACTGGACATATGATCATTTGTGTATGATAGCTTGTGTCTGTCCAGTTTAACTCTGTTCTTAGTGGTACACTTTTAGCCCTAACCAAGACCCTTGAGTATTCACCTACCCTTGCCATACCTTGCATTCTAAATTTACATTGTTGTCCCCTACATCCATCCTCAAAAGATTCATCTTCCCAGATTCATTTTAATCCCTCAAGGTGCCAAATACCCCCAAGAGAAGATGGGGCCAGAAATTCGACTTTTTTTTTTCAGCCTGACTCACTAACTTCCAATGTAGGTAGTTTTAGCTACATCTTTTGTTCTTCTTTTTAAACTTATTCCCAGTCTACACTGGCAAAAGTAGACCTCTAAAGTCCTCTTCCTCTGTTCTCATGACTTGAAATTTTGAGAACATAAATCTGGAGGTTTGGGCAACCGTATTGCCAGCCTGAGGGAGAAGCTGCCCAAGAATGATGCTCTCTGTTTGTTATACTGCAAAATGCTGGCGGTTAGGTACAAATCAGACGTGTAATGGCTGATCTAAGTGTTCGGCTAATATTTTTATGGATGGTTAAGTAAAGATCAATCCAGCTTCTGTCTTCGGTGAATTCACAGTAATATAGGAAGTATGAGGTATGGGTGGAAATATGCAGAAGCAAATGGGAGCCAGAGAGTATCATGAAATGGGTAAGGGGTACCAAGAAAGTGCCATGAATGAGTGAGAAGGCAGATCAGCCTCTGGTGTAGTTGGCCTCCTTGCTGACCTTTCGTCTCTCCCTCTTCTCCCCAGGAAAGAATTTTATGCTGCATGGAGAGAGTAGTTGAGGAGTAAGCAGGCCCATATCTTTAAGGTGTTCTTCCTAACCAGATTTCAGCTACACGTTCCCACTGCTGCCCACCAATAAGTGCCTGCTTCGGCTAGGATACCCAGAGGCAGCTAAGCCTAGGTCAGCAGTTTTGACTTGGCACCTGGACCAGGGAAAAAACAGGATCACTTAAGAACTTCCAAGAAGTGCAAATTGTGGCTCCTCACTCCAGGTTATCTAAATTAGCAACTGCATGTGGAGGGGAATCTGCCAATTGGCACCAGAAGGAACCTTCCAGATGTTTCTAATATACAAGTTTGAGAAGCATGACTCTCTGGTATATTTTTCCAGAGTTTCTCTCTACTTTAGTTTCCTTCATCTAGAATCTAGAGTTCTTTGCTGGCCTAGAACAGTGTATGAGGTTAAAACCACCACAACAACAATTCTGTGAGAGGTCATAGGATGGGCAGGGGTAAGGACAGACATAGGGAATAGGTGGTAAAATTGTTCTTAGCAATAGGAGGCTTAGAAAAGTAAAGGGTACTTGAGGAACAGAGTTCCTTCAACTCTTTCCTAATGCCTGAAATCAGAAGTATAAAATGCTAGATTATATTTGTCATTGGACCAAGAAAACAATTTTATACTTTTGTTTCCCAATTTAAATTTTAATATAAATAAATGTCAGGCCACACATAAAAACCAGTATCATTGGAGCAAGAAGTCACCATTTTCCCAAAACTGCATGTTGACTGCAGTATCAGCCGTGGACCCAAAGCACCATAGCTGAAAAATCTAGAAGACCCATGCTGCTTTTGAGGGACAGACCAATAACAAGGCATTCCTTAAAGTTCTTGTCTGTCTCGCCCTGAGGTCCAGAGCACACTTGACCTTGATATTTTCTTCAGCCCGTATTCCACATCTCTGTGCCCTTACACCCACAGTGGGGCAGGATAATGCTGAGTCTCTGAGACTGAGTCTACCACTCCTAAGGTGTCTCCTGAGGCCTGAGCTCAGTGGGACCTAAAAATGGGAATGGGCTGCATTATGGCTCTGCTTCAGTGTAACTACGTGGAGACGGGTTTCTTGATCTTAGCTCATACTCTAAGCACCTGCTTCATACAAGTGCCAAGCTCCTGTGTGAACTTGGGACAGATTTCATTTGTATTCAGGAATTGGAGGATGGATTTCTGATCTGTGTCAAGCTTATATAGAGCTGGGCTCAGCCTTGTATTGTGACACATCTGTGCCCCCTTGTTCTCACCCATGTACAGGCTCATCCAGCAACAATCCCATGACTCTCCCCATCCATCAGATGTGATTTGCCTTCAGGATGCTCCTCTGATGCTCTCTTGTGTCTGCATCAACTGTATGTCTCCCACATGTCCCTCTGGTTCCTGTTGGGGAAGCAGCTTGATGCTGACGTAGTTTGGACCTAGGGATTCAGAGTTCCCAACCTGTTCCAGATTGATCTCCAGGTCCCAGCTGCCTGGTGTCAAAAGGGAGACTAAGATCCTGTGAGAGTTAACCAAAGGTGCTACAGAAAGATGCTGAGGAATGTCCTGGTTTTCTTGTACTTCTGTGATAAAGACCATGGCCAAGGGCAACATGAGAAGGAAAGAATTTGTTTGGCTTACTCATCCCAGGCCACAGGCCACTGAGCGAAGGGAAGGCAGGAACCTGTAAGCTGAAACTGATGCAGAAACCATGACTTTCTCCTTTACATCAAAAATAAGTTAAATGTTTTTGTGCTGCAAGAGGGAAGAACCAGGACACAGTTAAAGCAAACCAAAATTCGGCAATGTAAAGAGCTCAGCAGTTGATCTCTGGGAGGCACTCCTGATCCTCTGGGCTCCAAGGGGCCTGGACTCTGGCCCTTCTCTAGCCCTGCCTTCCACAGCACGCCTAGCTCACCTCAATGAGCTGGGCCAGCTCCACTCTAAAGCTGTGGCTGTTGTTAGTGGTCACCCCATGGCACTGGCCTCTCCAAACTGCTGGAGTCTCCACAGGCTCTCTTTCAGGAACTCCAACCTTGCCACATGGTGTCAAGCTTCAACCTCAGTCTTTCTCCATGGCCTCTTCAATCCTGGGGTCACCACTGCAGCTGAGGCTGTATCTTCACTGATGGCCTTTCCCAGCCTTTCCCATGATTTTAAGCCTCAGATGCTCCCCATGATGCCTCCATGCCTTCAAAACCAGTACTATGTGGGAGACTCTTACACATTACCAAGTTCAGCTCTCAATACAAGGTACAGCTTTTACACCTTCTGGACTGCAGCTTCTGTGTGAAAACTCAAAGGAAACACTTCCCTGAAGATTTAACCTCAGCAATGCTGGTCTTCTCCTAATCACATCTGAGTCTTCAGCCTTAGCTAACCAGCTCAACTGACCCAGTAAAGCAAAGGTTTCCCTTTAATGGTTTTGGCCTCTTTTAATCACAGTTATCCAGCTCCAGATGGCCAGAGTCACAGGCTCTTAACTGAAAATATCATACAAGCAGCCCAATAGACTATTTGCTTCTCCCCGAGACTTCATAAGGCAAGTTCCCAAAGTCTATACTGCTCTCAGCATTATCTTCCATGGTTTTACAACAGCTTTTTAATTTCTGAACACTTTTCTAGACCAAAACTCCAAAATCCTTCACAATCTTCTCGTAATATGGTCAGGTCTATTGCAGCAATACCCCACTCCTGGTACCAGTTTCTATATTAATTTGGCTTCCATTGCTATTATAAAATGTTGACAAAAATAAGTTTTGAGAGTAAAGGACTCATTTCCTCTTATAACTCTCAGGTCATATTTATCACTGAGGGAAGTTGGATGAAAACTCAAATAAGAACCTGGAGGCAGAAACTGGAGCAGAGATCATAGAGGAATATGGATTACTGTCTTACTCCTTCTGACTTGCTCATTTTGCTTTCTTATATACTCCAATACCTAATGCCCAGAGATGGTACCACCCACAATCAATCATACCAATCATCAATCAAGAAAATGCCACACATAGTTTCCTACAGACCAATCAGAAGGGAGCATTTTCTCATTTGAGGTTTCATCTTCTCAGATGACTCTAGGTTGTGTCAAGTTGACAAAAAGCCTAACTAGCAGAAGGACTAGAAACCCAATACTGTTTATTACTGGCTTTAATTGTCAACTTGACATCACCTAGAATCATCAGAGGGGATAGTCTGAATTGAGGTTCTGCTTAGGTCAGATTGACCTGTGGGAATGTCTGTAGGGTATTGTCTTATCAATTGATGTGAGAAGGCCCAGGCCATGGTAACTATGTAAAAAATAAAAAACTTAGCTAAACCTGAGTCAGAGAGTAAGGTATAGCATGAGTCAGCAAGCAGAATTCTTCCATGGTTTCTGCTTCAGGTTCCTGCTTTGATTTCTTTCCCTGACTTCTTTTATGATAGGCTATGACCTGGAAGTATAAGTTAAATAAACCCTTTCCTCCCTAAATTGCTTTTGGTCAGGATGTTCTATCACAGCAGCAGAAAGCAAACTAGGACAATTACTTTAACAAGCATTTTTATTCTGCTTTTTACCAGATATTGTCTTGAGTACTTTATAAATAGCCGCACATTTGATCTTCACAAAACTTCAAAGCTCAGATGAGTTTTAATTCCCTGATATTCTTCTGTATTATAGATTATGTAGTGATTGGGGAGCGCAGGCCTGCTTTTCGTCCAGCCCGGCTCCGGCACGTCTAGCTTATACCCGGAAATAACAACACACAAATTGTATTCATTTAAGCACTGC
>LOEQ01003476.1:36811-62471 GCA_001685075.1 Bramus lutescens
GAGGGAGGAGAGGAGAGGGGGAGAGGGAGAAGGGAGAGGGAAGAGGGGGAGAGGGAGGAGAGGGGGAGAGCAAGCACACTCATTCATAGCTTTCCCTTTTGAGTCATGTGATGTCAAAGCTGAACACTTGGTTAAAGCACAGAGATACTTCGAGGTTAGAACATTCATAACACACGTTACAGCTTCAGGGTAGCCAAGAATATAGGAGTTGAAATGGACTTGCCATGTATATATACAGCCATGGTAGAAAGCCAGCAGTTCAGTTAGGTCCCAAGAAGGGATATGTCTTCAGGGACAGGAATAGAGCAACAGAGAAGTCCTCACTATCAAATGGCTTCTCTGCACCTTATCTAAGTGCAAAGATGGTTCACTCCCTTTCTGGTTCTGACCTGGGAGCCTGTGGCAACATGAAATGACTCACCTACAACCTGCTGGGCTGTCTAGTGTGGGACTGGGGTTCTGCAGGTTCCCCCAATGTCTGTAACCCTTGGAGGTCTACCCCAACTCTGTGAAATTCAGCCCTGCCATTCTGCTGTATGTAATACCAGGGTGGAAGTGACTGACAGCTTGCATCTGGTGGATGTAGCCCAAGGGCTATCCAGAGGCGTGAGCACAAGACATTTCTGAGGCACACTGAGCATGTTCTCAGGGGCAGGAAGGCACCCTGCCATGAGGAGACCCTGCATACTTTTTTCCATCTAGGAGGAGGTCTCCAAGTACAGTCTAGTGAGGAAGAAACTGGCTGTAGTCACTAGTTCTCCATTCTGTGACTGAGGGGATCCCTTTACATTCCTGGTTCTTTCCCAGGGGCACCCCCAACCCTGACTCAAAGACAAGCACAACACTGTTTTGAACTTTATACGATTTATAGAATTAAAGGAACCAAAGCAAAGAGAAGATAACAATGACTTATTCTCATGTTAACATTTTAAATGAATTTTTACAATTCAATAGAAACCTTTAGACATACCAAGATAGAAGATCAAGTCACTCAAACCCATAAGAAAGGTTGTGTCATTATAAGAAGTCCATAAGTCCATAATGTCAAGATGCCCACAGTGGTTATATTCCAGAAAAAATGTACCAGAAAAAGAAGTGAATCTTTAAAAAAATCAAATCTGGGCAAATGTGTGAAATTGGGAAGAGTGGAAAGAAATCAACACAGAAGGAATAGACTGAAGGGAGAATGGACAAACAGCATGAGGATGTTTGGTGAAGCCTCAAGGATGCTTATTTTATGTATACCAAAAATTATATACAACATGCACACATACCAACAGATACATTTATGATACACATACACATGCACACGTACACACACACACACACACATGCATGCATAGTATACACATTATGCCTTTTGGGCTGACAATGCTCCCCACAAGATACATAGATTACCTAACAAAAACCACAGTAACAGACATTAAGAAATCTCCTTTCAAGTTGTTGGTCAGGGTAGCTCAAAGTGACCTCTCAAATAAATAAGCTTTTGCTGTTGCCCTTGGTTGCCTGTCTGTAAACTTCAGACACGGGACCCAGAGGATTCATGCTGGATCTGAACTGGAAGCCTCCTTTTATGAGCTCTAACTTTCACGGTACCATAATGTACTATATAAACTGCCAAGGGCAGTACATAATCAATAGTCCTCTCCAGCTATGATATTAGCTACAACAATGACCAACAGGCCAAGATATCCCTAAAGATTCACTGGTGATACTCACATCTTGGTAACCAACCATAAACAATAGCTTTATCATTGGATTTATGGTCCACTCTATAGGAGGAAAATTATGCCTAGTACTAAAACTTTAGCTAACTACCTGAGGTAGTGAGGCCATGGGTCAGAGAAGAGAACTTAATGCCACCACTTTACTAGACTGGTGTAATTCCTAACCATAGCCTATACACACAGGAGAGTGAAGTTCTCACCTCTCATCAAGAAAAAAAGCTCCTCTTGCAGCAAACACAGACTATTATAAGAAACCACAATGGTTATAACAGAGACAAATAGCCCCAACACAAGCATACACAACACAACTCCTGTATCTGAGACTCAAGGAATATTAAGGAAGAGGGCTGAGAAAATGGCAAGAGCTAAAGGACAAGGAAGTCTGCTGTGAGATTGTCTCTAGAAAAGACAAGGAAACTACATTCATGATACCTCCACAATATGGCTACCTAACTAAGACTTAAACAAAATAGCAATAGACGTGTTGATGCTGAAGGAGGCAATGTCCCAGGGTCCCACCACTGTACAAATAGCTACAGGCAACTAACTGTGGAAAGAGGGAGAATTATCTTCTCCCAAGGATGACCCCTCACTGGCTAGCCAGTACGAACTGTTACAAAGTGGCCAGCCCTGAAATCATATGTGCCCAAGCCACAATAGTGGAGTCAGAAGATTGTATTTATCTATTTATGCGTAGATACACACTTGTGTACATATTTATACATATATATATATCGGTAAAAATCAAAGAAAAAGAGATCATAACTTTGAGAAGGAGGGAGCCATGGGAGGCATTTGGGGGAAGAAATGGGAGAAGGAAGTTATATAATTGTATTTTAATTTTTAATAAAAAAATAATTTTAAAATATCAAATTGAAGTCCTGTACCATGATTGTTTAAGTAATTTTATCTAGAAATTCAGATGACCTTTTGAGTGTGTGTGTGAGTGTGTGTATGTGTGTGTTATGCACAAGTCCATATCTGGGTACATTCCTCATCAGAAAGTCATTCAACAAATCGTGATTTTCTTCTGAATAAACTCCTGTGCTCTGTCCACTCACAACTGTCCTCCCCCCATCTTCAGTCACATCCCTTGCACACCCTTCCCTGGAGCAGTAGCAAATGAACTCCAGCTGCTCAGTCGCACCACCCTGTCTCTAGCTCCTTAAATATGGATCTATCTTTTCCTTTCAGTGATGCCTTCATTCTCTTTCGCTGGGAAAATGTCTGTCTACAGACCAAAAAGCTTTGCCTTTCAGGAAAGTCTCTGATCCCTCAGGATCTTGTTAGGCTCCTCCAAATACAGCAAGCCCTCCAAGAGCATTTATGATNTCCCCCCCCCCGACCAGGAGCTTGACAAGGGCCAGGATGATGGTTCTCAGAAAGTCTGAACTAAATATATATCGCAGAAATGTCTCAGGATTGGTGGTTGGGCAGTGAAACTGTAGTCAAGATCCTGGGACTAGAAATGATGTTTTGACAGGAGGACCTGGCCCACCCTGGATCTACCCTGGTCTCTGGTGCTAAGATCTATTCCCACTGGTTTGTGTCTCTGGGATGAAGCCAGCTCCAAGGAGGCTGGTGATTACAGGCCTCTGGGAAGCTCCCTGTCTCTAGGGTCAGCAATCCATTTCTAGACCTGCAAAGGGCAGATGTGTGAAGAGAAGACTCCTAAAGGCTCTTGGGAAGCTGGAGGGAAAGGCGCATGGGCTGGATCTGAATGTGGTGTTTTCTGGATATTCCACAACGGACTACATTCTTCCTACAGTCTTACCCTTGACACCCGTGTAGTCAAAGGGCTGCATGAGGAAAGGTTTGTTTGGCCCTTTGCAAACAGTGGAACAAATAGGCACGGGGCAATAGTTACCCAGACTACAACAGGCAGCTTCCTACCACAGGAGCCGGAGGAGGTCCCCACGCCCTGGCTCTCAAATCTCGGCCGCATTCATCTTCCTGTTCTGTCACAGGCTCTCATGTGCATCCTCAGAGCCCACGAGCTTGAGAGACAGCTGAAATACTTTCACGGTCAGTCAAGCCAGCTGTGGAAATGACTTTGGGGCCCACTTTTCCATCATCTCCATTTCAGAGATGAGGTAAGGCTGTTACTTTTCAAGTAACTTCTGAAGCCAACTCTAATAAATGTGCCTAGAAATAGGTACACCCAGTTCCAAATCCTCAATTTATACACTATAACCTGCAAATTTCAGCCACAAAAAAAGAAAAAAGAAAAAAAACCCACAGAATGAAACCATTTACACACCAGGGAGCTGCAGCTGAAAACCTGAGGACCATCTGCTCCATCCTTGAGACAGCTCTCTTCTCAACTGCATCCTTCCTGCTCAGGTAGCATTTGCGCCAAGCAGTGCCTCTATGTGAAAGGCACAGGGCTCCTCTGAGGCTTTTAAACCAAATGGTTTTGTGGCTGAAATCTCCTTCTGAGGAACACAGCCCTCCTGGTCCTCTGATCACACTTGATGACACAAGATCAAGCGGAGAAGAAAGGTCTGTAATGAAGATGCAGGGCTTCCTGCTGCAGCCCAGGGAACTGGAGACCTGACAGCCAAACTCACAACATGGACAACAGCAGCCTGGTTCACTTCAAGGTAGAGTGGTTATTAGCTTGTGACCCAACCCCGACGCCAGGTGGCTGCAAAAAGAAAAAAAGTTTCTTTTAAAAACAGAAAAAGAAGTATCCAGAACAGATTGCTGACAAAAAGGTTTACACTCAGTTTAACAAATATTACAGTAATGGTATTTTTAAAATGAGTTTCTCATGAATGACTTTGCACCACAGAATACAAATAAAGTACAACTGGCATGATTGGAATTGCAAGCAGATTACCCCTCTCCTGGAGCTGATGGTATCAGCACATTGCTTACCCCCTGCTAAATCCATAGGCCACAATGTGACTCTCCCAGTAGATCCTGCAAATCCCCACATGAAGGCGTAAGTCATAAACAATCCCACACTGGTTTGGAATTATAATTAATANTGGTATCTTAGCGGCTATTGGCTGAAGGAGCGGAAGGAGCTCCCACAACACCCACAGGCTGCTTTTGCCTAGTCACGCCACTGGAAAGCTTCACCAGGGAAGCAGACCAGAGAGGTCTCTAAACACTCACTCAAGAAAATTCAAAACATCCCAGGGCATCATGGAAACAATAGAAACTGGGGAAATGACACAGCTCCTTGACCAGTCTCCAAATGTTTGACATGGATAAATCTAAACCAAGAGGAGTGTAGACCTTGCATAGAGGGAACAGAGATGCTAGTCTAACCTAGAGAAACAATGTAACTTCTAAGCATGGTGAGTGCCAAGGCAGCCTTTCAGCAAGACCCTACAGACACTAGCAAACTCTAACACATCAGGTTTCCTCTGCCAATGACTCCCAAGAGGGGAGTTTATTTACCTATTACAACTTGATGTTCCAAGATCCATCCCACAAATGGTTAGTGGGGAGGACAGGATGGTGAAAAGGGGTGGCATCCTGGCAAGAGGAGAGTCGCCATTGGCCACAACCACTAGAGTGATAGAAGAATTGGGATCATTCAGTACAGTGACCAGCACATCTCAGCTTTCCCAAATCCCCCCAGACATGGTATCCTAGGCAAGCCCTCAGTCTGAGGCACAACCCAGCACCAGGCACTCTGGTCAGAGAGAGGAGCAGGCAGAGACAGCAGTTTCCTGGAAGGAATCCGCAGGTACCAGGCAATGCACAGCTCAGAGAAGGCACCGGAATCTCTCCCAAGGCTGTACTTGTGATGAATTCGGACAATTACAGAACTGGTCAAGGATACTTGGCACTGAAGGGGAAAGTGTAGATCTCTTAGGCTGCTCTGGGCCACAAGGACATGACTACGCAAATGGGAGAGGCCTGAAGGGGACACCTTGACACATCAGTTCTCCCAAGTTCTTGTAGGAACTGGACAAGGAGATCAAAACTTACTACAAATCTCTTATGATTTATTCAGAACTATGCCAAGAGAATCAATGTCTTCTCTCTCAAGTGTGGGCTGGGCTTGCTCAAGGTCAATGAAGTCTCTGTACCCTCACCAAGCCCTTGATTAAGGAACCCTTCTTGATGGTGGTTGTGCTATAGCTGAACACTTCGACAGAGCAGGCTTGGCCATTCTACTGGGTTGTAACTTTACTTAAACCCTACTTTAATTACTTTTGCTTCACCCCCAGCCCATCGTTCCTCTTAGGGTTTTGTCCTAATGAAGCTCCTGCAGTCTGTGTATGTCGCCACTACACAGAACAGATTTCACAGCTAAGGCAGAGTGATAGAGTTTAGAGGGACACAAAGGTGATTCCTTTAATGAGGCCAAGTATAGGCTCACGTAGCACTTATTTTTGTCAGAGAACACAATGTAAACTTTGGCTATGACCTAAAATTGTCATGATAAAGGGAGGAGTCCCATACGCACACCTTTTTATTATTGAAAATAGCTTCTTTTCTCATACAGTTTATTCTGATTATAGTTTCTCCTCCATCTACTCCTCCTAGTTCCTTCCCACCTCCTCTTCCCCCGAGATCCACTCCCTTTTTTGTCTCTCATTAGGAAAGAACAGGCTTCTAAGAGATAACAACCAAATATGACAAAATAAAATATAGTAAAACGAAGCAAAAACTATTATACTAAAGTTGGATATGGCAACCCAACCAGAGAAAAAAAAGTCCCAAGAGCCAGCACCCTGAGGAGTCCCATGAAAATGCTAGGTGAATAAGCTATAATAGAACAGACAGGACCTGGTGTAGGATGATGAAAGCTCTGTGATTGCTGCTTCAGTCTCTGTGAGCTCGTATGCACCTTGCTTAGAGCCTTATTCCTCTGGTGTCCTCCATGCACTCTGTCTCTTAGAATCTTTCCTCCTCTTCTTCCTCAGGATTCCCTGAGCTCTGAAGAGAGAGGTTTGAAGAAGACCTTCAGTTTAGACACTCTCTCCCCACAATGTCTGGCTGTGGATATTTGTATCTGTTCCCATCTATTGCTGGAGGAAATCTCTGATGATGACTGGATAAAGAACTAATCTATGAGTTTAGCAGAATATCATTAGGAATAATCTTATTGATTTTTTTAAACCAACAGTGTTTGGTTTTACTCTAGGTCTCTGGGCTATCTAGTCTCTGGTTCTTGGTTACCCTGGTAGTGCTGGGTATGGGTTTCCCCTCATAGAGGGGGCCTTAGGTCAAATCAGACATTCATCAACTACTACCAAAAGGTCTGTACCACTGTTGTCCTAGCACATTTTTCAAGACAGATTGTAGGTCAAAAATTTTGTGACTGGGTTAAAGTCCACATTTCTCTTTCGTTAGCCTGAAAAGTACCTTCCTACAACAAAGACTGGAACATTGGAGTGCAAGCTCCATTTAGGCAACAGCTTGACTTCTCCAAGTTCAATAAATTGTATGGGTATTGTCCTCAGCAATAGGGCCCCACTGTCCATTTTCGGAGAGCAGCGTTTTGTCATGGAAACAGCCTGAGGTGTTTGGTATTACCATGAGACACCTTTGACCAACAACTCAATTGAATGCAACCCAGTCCCTCCACTGGTAGCCTTGTCTGGCTACAGAGATGGCCAGTTGACACTCCATATTCCCCATACCTAGCAGCCTCTTTAGGATCACTATCATAGATTCCAGAAAGTTTCTACTGTTCTAGGTTCCCACACCAACCCCAAATGCCCCCCAATTCCAGCAGTCTCTCCTCACAATCTCTCCCTCCATCCCATCCCTCTACCTAATTCATCTATGTTCCCATCCTTACCCACCCCCTGTCTGCCCACTATTCTATCTCCCCTTCCCAGGGAAATTTCTGAACCTCCCCTAGATCCTTTATCTTTACCTAACCTCTCTGGGTCTACAGATTGTAGCTTAGTTATCATTTACTGAATGACTAATACCCCCTTATAAGTGAATGTATACCATATTTATCTTTCTGGGTCTGAGTTACCTCACTCAAGATGATTTTTTTCTAGTTCCATCCATTTGCCTGTAAATTTCATGATGTCATTTTTAACAGCTAAGTAATACTCCCTTGTGTAAGTGTACCACAGTTTCTTTATTCATTCTGAAATTGAGAGACATCTAGGTTGTTTCTAGTTTCTGACTATTATGAATAAAACTTCAATGAACATGGTTGAGCAAGTGTCCTTGTGGTAGGATAGAGCGATAGAGTGGGCATCTTCTGAGTGTGTGTGTAAGAGTGGTATGGTAGGTGGTTTGAATGAAAATGGTCCAATAGGCTTATAGGGAGTGGCACTATTAGGAGGTGTGGCCTTGTTGGAGGAAGTGTGTCACCAGGGATAGGCTTTGAAATTTCAGAAGTTCAACCTAGGCCCAGTGGATCACTCTTCCTTCCTGTTGCCTTAGAATCCAGATGTAAAACTCTCAGCCCCTCTCCAGCACCATGTCTGCCATGATTCTCACCATGATGATAAAGGACTAAATGTCTTAACTGTAAGCCAGCCCCCAAATAAATGTTTCTCTTTATACGAGTTGCCATGGTCATAGTGTCTCTTCACAGCAATAAAACTTTAAGACAACTGGTGTAGCTGGGTCTTGATCTACCTTGATCTACCTCAAGACCCACTTTCTGAGGAAGCACCATATTGATTCCATAATGGCTCTACAGTTTGTAGTCCCATCAGCAATGGAGGAATGGTGCCCTTGCTCCATAGCCTCACTAGCATGAGCTTCTCTTATGTTATTGATCTCAGCTATTCTGACAGGAGTAAGATGGAATCTCAAAGTAGATTTGATTTGCATTTCCTTGATGGCTAAGGGTGTTGAATATTTTCTTAAGAGTTTATCCGCCATTTGAGATTCCTCTATGGAGAATTCTCTGTTTAGATGTTCCCCATTTTTTGAATTTAAATAACTTTTTCATTTATTTTACATATCAACCAGTTTCTCCTCCCTTCTCTCCTCCTGTCCCCTTTCCTTTCTCACCTAATGCCCTCCCCATCCACTCCTCCTCCATCTCCATTCAGAAAGGGACAGGTCTCCCATGGGCTTGCACAAAGAATGGCACCTCAAGTTGAGGCAGGACTGAGTTCCTCCCCTTACACTGAGGTGGGGTCAGGTAATCCAGCATGGAGAACAGGTAACCAAAAGCCAGCTAAGTGTCAGGGAGACATCCTGCTTTCACTGTTAGAAGTCTTACTAAGAGACCGAGTTACATGATTGTCACATTCATGCAGAGGGTCTAGGTTGATACCATGCAGCTCCCTGACTATTGGTCCGTGAGTTCCCACAAACTCAGGCCAGCTGTCTCTGAGGGTTCTCCCATCATGACCCCCCCTAGCTGGTACAATCCCTCTTCCCTTTTTACCACTAGACTCTCAGAGCTCAGCACCATGCTTGTTTATGGATCTCCGTCTCTGCTTCTATCAGTTACCAGATAGAGTATTTCTGATGACAATTAGGGAAGTCATCAGTCTGCTTACAGTAGATGGCCAGTTCAAGCACCCTCTCCACCATTGCTAGGAGTCTTAGTCAGGGTCATCCTTATGAGTTCCTGGGGGTTTCTCTAGCTATTTGTTTGTTTGTTTGCTTGACATCTAGTTTCTTGAATTCTTCATATATTTTCCATATTAGTCCCCTATCAGAAGTAGAGTCAGTAAAAATATTTTCCCATGCTATAGCAGTAAAAATCTTTCCCCATGCTATAGGCTGCTTCTTTGTTTAACAGTGTCCTTTGCCTTACAGAAGCTTTTATGTTCCATGAGGTCCCATTTACTAATTGTTGATCTTAGTGCCTACACTATTGGTGGTCTGTTCAGAAAGTGGTCTCCGGTGACAATCTGTTCAAGGCTTTCCCCTACTTTCTCTTCTATCCTGCTCAGTGTATCTGGTTTTATGTTGATATCTTTGATTCACTTTGACCTGAATTTGTGCAGGGTGATATGAATCTATTTGCATTCTTCTACATGCAGATATCCAGTTTGACCAGCACCATTTGTTGAAGGTGCTGTCTTCTTTTTTTTTCTAGTGAGTATTGCTTGCTTCTTCATCAAAACTCCGGTGTCCATAAATGTGTAGATTTAAGTCTGGGTTCTCAATTTGATTCCAGTATCTGCTTTTCAATGCCAATACCTTGTGATTTTTTTTATCTTTATAGCTCTGTAGTACAACTTGAAATCAAGAATGGGGGGATATTCAGTAGTTCTTTTATTGCTCAGAATTGTTTTGACTATCCTACATTTTTTGTTTCTTCATATGAAGAAAGACTTGTGTTAGAATTTTGATGGGGATTGCACTGAAACTGGAAATTGATTTTAGTAGGATGGCCATCTTTACTGTGTTAATCTACTGACCCTTGAGCATGGGAGATCTTTCCATCTTCTTCAAAGACTTCAAGTTTTATCATACAAGTCTTTCACTTAATCAGTTAAAGTTACCCTGAGATATTTTATATTATTTGGGGCTATTGTGAAAGGTATTGTTTTCCTATTTCTTTCTCAGTCTGTCATTAGTATACAGGTGGACTCCTCTATTTTATTAGCTAAGCTTGTAGCCATCTACTTTGCTGAAAGTACTTACAGCTGTACGATTTCTCTGATGGAAATTTCAGGGTCATTTATGTATACTATCATATCATCTGCAAATAACTATACTTTGACTTCTTTCTTTCCGATTTGTATCCCCTCGATCTCCTTCAGTAGTCTTATTGCTCTAGTTAAAACTTTAATCTCTATATTGAATAGATATGGAAAGAGTGTGAAATATTGTCTTGTTCCTGATTTTAGTGGAATTGCTTTGAGTTTCTCTCCATTTAATTTGATACTGGCTATAGGCTTATTGTAAATTGTCTTTATTATGTTTAAGTACATCCCTTGTATCCCTCATCTCTCCAGGACTTTCATCATGGATGGGTATTGGATTTTCTCAAAGGCATTTTCTGCATCTAATGAGATGATCATGTGGGTTTTTTCTTTTGGTTTGTTTATATGGTGGATTACATTTGCTGATTTTAGTGTACTGAACCATCCCTGCATCTCTGAGATGAAGCCTACTTGATTACAGTGGATGATCATTTTGATGTGTTCTTGGATTCACTTTCCAAGTGTTTTATTGAGAATGTTTGCTTCTATCTTTGCAAGGGAAACTGGTCTATAATTCTCTTTCTTTGTTGAGTCCTTACATGGTTTGGGTATCAGGGTAACTATGGCCTCATAAAATGAATTGGGCAATGCTCTTCTGCTTCTATTTTCTGGAATAATATAAGAAGTATTGGTCTTAACTCTTCATTGCAAGTCTGATAGAAATCTGCACTTAAATATTCTAGCACTGGGTTTTGTTTTGTTTCTGAGTGGGAGAATTTTTATGACTGTTTCTGTTTCCTTAGGGATTATAGGTATATTTAAACTGTTTGTCTGATTTTATCTGATCTTTATTTAACTTTGGTAAGGTGTATTGAAAAGTATTCATTTCCTTTAAATTTTCCTATTTGTTGGAGTACAGGCTTTTAAAATATGTCCTTATGATTCTCTGGCTTTCCTCAGTGTCTGTTGTTATGTTCCCCTTTTTCTTTCTGATTTTGCTAATTTGGATATTCTTTCTCTGCCTTTTAGCTAATTTGGGTAAGAGTTTGTCTTATTGAAGTCTCCCACTATCAGTTTGGGAGGGTCAGTATGTGATTTAAACTGTAGTAGTGTTTCTTTTACAAAAGTGGGTGCCCTTGTGTTTGGGGCATAGATGTTAAGAGCTGAAATGTCATCTTGGTGGGTTTTTTCTTTTGATAAGTATACAGTGTCCTTTCCCATCTCTTTTGGTTAGTCTTTGTTTGAAATCTATTTTGTTAGATATTAAAATGGCTGCACCAACTTGCTTCTTAGGTCCATTTGTTTAGAATATCTTTTTTTCCAACACTCTACCCAGAGGTAATATTTGCCCTTGATGTTGAGATGTGTGTGTGTGTTTTATGTAACCAAAGGACGTATTCTGTTTTCACATGCTTTCTGTCAGTCTGTGGTTTTTTTATTAGGGAATAGAGACCATTGATATTGAGAGATTACCAGTGACCAATGACTGTTGGTTCCTATTATTGTATTATTGGTGGTGGTGGTGTGATTGTATGACAGAGTGTGTGTGTATGCTTTTCTTCTGATTTTGCTTGGGTGAGAGTATTTATTCCTTGTATTTTCATATGTGTGGTTTAACCTCCTTAGGTTGAAGTTTTTCTACTAGCACCTTCTGTAGGGCTAGATTTGTAGATAGATACTATTTAAATTTAAATTTATCATGGAATATCTTATTTTCTCCATCTATGGTGATTGAAACTTTTGCTGAGTATAGTATTCTGGGTTGTCATCTATCGCCTCTTCAAGTCTGCAGCACTTCTGTCCAGGTCCTTCTGGCTTTTAGAGTCTCCATTAAGAGTTTGGGTATAATTTTGTTAGGTCTTGCTCTTATATGTTACTTGCTCTTTTTCCACTGCAGGTTTTAATATTCTTTCTTTGTTCTGCATGTTTAGTGTTTTGATTACTATGTGGCAGAGGACCTTACTTTTGTGGTACAATCTGTTTGGTGTTCTGTATGCTCCTTTCACCTTATAGGCATTTCCTTCTTTAGGTTAGAAACACTTTCTTCTATGATTTTGTTGAAAACATTTTCTGGGCCTTTGAGTTGTTTTCTTTTCCTTCTTCTATACCTATTTTTCTTAGGTTTTATCTTTTCATCATGTCTCATATTTCCTGGATGTTTAGTTTCAGGAGTTTATTTAGATTTAACATTTTTTCACCTATGTATCTATTTTTTCTATCATATCTTCAAGACCTGAGATTCTCTCCCCAATCTCTTATATTCTGTTGGAGATGCTTCCATCTGCAGTTCTTTGAATTCCTAAATTTAAAATTTTTCAGATCCAAAATTCCCTCAGTTTGCGTTTTCTTTATTGCTTCTGATGGGGAAACTATCAACTGATAGTTTCAACCAATCTTATCTAGTTAGGGTGTGGCCACCTAGAGCCCAGGTAGAAAAACCTGGGGATGCAGGTGCATGCTCTCTCTCTTCGCGGTGCCTGCCAGACCTATTGGATTTCAGAACTCCCATTCTTATATTGTAAATTTCCCCTCTTTAACTATTAAAGTATTCCTGTTACCCTTGAGCTAGCCTGGTTACTCATCATACCGAACTAATTCGCGACATTGCTTCTATTTCCACTTTCAGGTCGTAACCAGTTTTATTCATTTCCTTCCACTGTTTGTGTTTTCTTGGCTTTCTTTAAAGTATTCATTTATTTCCTCACACATCTGTGTTTTCTTAGATTTCTTTAAGAGATTTATTCATTTCCTCATTAAGGACCTCTGTTACTTTCATATATTTGGTTTTTAGGTCTTCATCTTATGCTTCAGCTATGGTTGAATATCCAGGGCCTGCTGTGATAGAATAGCTATACTCTAGTGAAGAAATAATGCTATTATTGTGGTTTTATGGTGTCTAGGCATCTGGGTTTGGGATGCTTATAGGTCTAAGTGTTAATTTCTGGATTTGTCTTTGTTGAGTGGTGTACTGGCTAGACTTATATAATGTGGCATAAAATATATTCATATGAGAGAAGGGAACCTCACTTAAGAAAATGACTCCATATGACTGGGCTGTGGGCCAACCTGTGGAACATTTTCTTAATTGGTGATTGATGGCAGAAGGCCCAAGCCCATTGTAGGTGGTGCCATGCTTGGGCTGGTTGTCCTGGGTTCTATAAGAAAGCAGGCCAAGCGAGGCATGTGGAGCAAGCCAGTAAGCAGCACCCCTCCAGTGCCTCTGCATCAGCTCATCAGCTCCTGTTTCCATGTCCCTGCCACATTTGAGTTCCTGTTCTGGTTTCCTTCAGAGATCAACTACAATGTGGAAGTTTAAGCCCCAGATACCCTTTCCTCCCCAACTTGCTTTTTGGTCACAGTGTTTCATTGAAGCAGTAGAAACCCAAGTAAGATGGGTAGTTCTTGATGTTAGCTGTTTTTGCAGGGAGAGAAGGTGGGGTGCTGTCAGGGATATGTTGGATGGATCTGCTCTTAAACCTAAACCTCAAGATGACAGGAGCTTGTCTTGTTTGTTACTGTGACACCACATCCAGGACAGCTCTGAGAACACAATATCTGTGGGCACTTGTTGATAAATGATTGCGGGAAAAAGATGCATCCTGGAAATGTCCTCTTTACAGAGCAATGCAGGCATGAAGGGTGCTGTGAATAATGCAGTAATTGGTGTCAAGTTTGACTTTGTTGTTTGGAGAAGAGATTTGAAAGATGCAGTTGAAAGCAAGGACCACAGCCATCAGGGCCTGAGACGAAGAAGATACGGGCGAGCAGCACTGTAGTCCTACATGGCAGAAAAGGACCAGCCTCGGGGCTCAGGCTGTGCGATACACCTTACAGCAGAGCCTGGCAGGAGTCAAGGCAGCACCAAGAGGTAAACAGAAGCCAGAAGGTAGCCTGGCTACTGTAGGAAATGAGGCAGGCACAGTGGGACTGGGGTGAGCAGTGGAGATGGGGATCTGCCGGGAAGGATGGAGAGTTGATGTTTGGCACAACAAGAACAGGCGCTGAACTTGCCTGAGTTCCTCTAGACAAGGCGAGAAAAATAAAGGAAGAAAACTGTCCTAACAGACAAAGCCCTGAAGCCTGAATGGGAAGCAGAGTGTCAGCTATTGTGGCACAGGCTAGGATATTTCTGGGGGTGCCTGTGGATGGTCGCAGAGGAAAGTGGGGATGTGAGAAGAGAGGACCCCCGCACGGTCAGTGTGAGCATGACTTGCTCCCAAAGGGAAGGCCAGGGGACACTGATAACAGGAGATAGCCCTGGGATGCAGAAGGTTCATAGCCCTGGGATGCAGAAGGTTGTGAATTCAAAAGTTTTACAGATAGGGCTTGGGCTTGTTAAAGATGGAACTTCAAGTAAGATGGTGGGCCTGGGATCACAGCCGCAAAGATGCTAGCTAGTTTTCCTGGCGATTCTGGTGTGCCCGAGAGGAGGAATATTTTCCCTCTGGATCTCACACTTGTTTTCTCCACCTCCTTTCCCCAGATGTCACCAGGCATCTGCTGTATCCCATGGCTGGCAGTTGAAGCATGGGCTCCAAGAACATACTGTTGCTGTGCTAAATTTGGTGGGTTTGGGGTTGGAGCTGAGATATTCTTGTACATCCTGACTTTCAGATTCTATAAACCAGGGCCCCAAGGGGCCTTGGGACGAGATAAATCTGACCCCCCTGCTTTAGGAGATGTACCCACTTGGGGCAGACAGCACAGAGGACAGGAGAACAGTTGTCCCCAGACACACCTCCATCAGAGGGTCAGTCCCCTCCATGGGAATGCCAACCTCAGGGCAAGCATTGCTTTCTTTGCATGTTAATGTGTGAAAGGGAGTTCTAGCTCTGAACCTTGACTTCCCCCTGGAAGTTAATAATGGAGGCCTCCACCAGGTTCAGCTTTGGGTATTTTGGACGACTGGCATACTGTGTAGATATTTTTATGCCGCCATGTGGTGTTTGCAGTACAGCTTCCTCGGCTGAGATATACTTGACTCTGTGGCTTGAAATCTGAGATGGGAAATACAATCCGAATGAATTTTTGACCTGGGGTTCAGCGGGGGACTCGGTATGATATTCTTGAATGCATTGTTCTGGCCATTTCTGGGCTTTCTGGAGGTAACAGCTGAGCCACCCACCCATGGCTGCTGGTACTGAAGGGGGGAATGGCTGGGAGTGGGAAGAGCACAGCATCCCTGCTGGGCTCTATCTATCCCTTGAAAGGCCCATAGGCTTGGCATGTTAGCCTAGTTGGACAAGTGGAGAAAAGCAGCTAGAATCATGGCACGTAGCAATCCCCTGCCTGCTGTCTGTGCAGAGTGTAGGCTTCTATGTGTATGTATCTGCTGGTTTAGCCTTGTCAAGCACACTGGGTTACTGACACTCAGAAGGCCACAGCAAAGTGGAGCAAAAACATTAATGGTGCTGTTCACATACAGCAAGCCAGTCTATAGGGTGCCTATTTGTGTTTGAGAGTGGCACTCCAGCTGGGCATGCACTGGGGCATAGGGGGTGGGTAGATATTTTGTGCAAAGACAAATGTGTTTCTATTGCTTATAGTGGGATGTTTGGTGGATGGAGCGGGGTTTGGTTCCTGTTCTGCCTAGTTCCTCCAGGGAGCTCTTTTGTCCAGTGCACAGACTTGTACAACCATACACGGCAGCCCCAAATACCCTGTCTTGGTCTCTGAACAGCAGAGAATCACTGCTTCTGGAATAGTAAACCATGACCTCCACTCTCTCAGTTCTGTTTCCCAGGGTTTATTGTCTTCAAGTTGAGGGAGGAAAGTGAGGGAGAGCTCCCTCTTAGGGCTTTCTCATTCAGGAAACTTTGGGCCTCAGGGTTATCTGGGCCTTAGGGTTATCTGGGCCTCAGGGTTACCTGGGCCTTAGAGTTATCTGGCATCTGCAAGCTCTGACTAAAACATCCTCTGTTTCTTCTCTTTGGCATGCCCTGTGACAGTCCTTTCCTTCAGAGCTTTAGAGGACAGGCGGAGTGAGAGACGATTACTTTCTGCCAGCGTTTCCAATGATAGTGGCGATTCATAGTGGTTGTTCTTTAAACAATCACAAAGGGGTTTGTGTTATTTAAAATCCTCCCTTTTGGTTAGCTGCCCACAGAACTTCCCTCTCTTTGTTTCCAAAGACCAAATCCCCTCGTTTTGTCCCCAGCGCTGCAACAGGACACCAGTTGCCATGTTTCCCACCCCTGCCCACATCTCCTGCGGATTCTCACAAACCACCACTCCTAACCTCTCTTCCCTGACTAGACATTTTGTCTCAGCCCCCAACTCCAGCAGACAGCCCTGCTAAACCGCAGGCCCTGTCTGCCGGAGAACCAGGTAGGCTGCCCGCAGACTTTCTCCTCTCTCTCTTCCCCTAGACCTAAACCCACAGTCACATCTCTAGTTCTGCAACAGAACATCAGCTGTAGCCTTCTCTTAGCCCTGCCCAACATCTGCACCCCTCCTCCCAGCTTTTTGCTTTGTCCCAGCCCCAAAC
Organism: Bramus lutescens; assembly: GCA_001685075.1. Lineage (NCBI taxonomy): Eukaryota > Metazoa > Chordata > Mammalia > Rodentia > Cricetidae > Bramus > Bramus lutescens. The sequence continues at coordinate 53,578 of LOEQ01003476.1, forward strand.
TCCAGCTGGCACCCCTGCTAACCCAAGAACCATTCCTCCCAGGGCAACAAGTAGGCTGAAGGCAGACCTGCACCTCTCCTACTGCTCCTGAGATCCAATGCCCTGAGTCTCATGTCCAGCCTTGTAGCAGGAAGCCTGCTGTGGTCTCCCTTTCCTCTTTGACCCCATACCCAGCAGATCACAAAGATCTTCTACCCCAGCCTTCCCTCCCCCAGCTCAGCTCATTATCCCAGCTTCCAACACCAGCAGGCATTTCCTGTGATCACAGCAGCTGAGCAGGCCAGGAAAGCAGGCAACACACAGTCATCCCGCTCTCTAAAATTCCAACGAGGATCTAACACATTTAACACATATCAGAACTCTACCACTTGTCCCACACACACAAGCGTCGTATCTTGAAGTTTGCCTGAATGTGTGTATTAGTTACTTTCCTGATGCTGTGAGAAAACAACCATGTCCAAAAGTAGTCCAAGAAAGGAACGGTTTATTTTAGATCACAGTACCAGAGGACTGGAGTCCATAATAGTGGTGGGCAAGGCAAGACCTTGTAGCAGGAGCAAAAGCTGGGTGATCACGTTTCCACCCACACTCAGGAAGTAGAGCAAGGGCAAGAAGTGGGACAAGGCTATAAACCCACTGTCAGTGGCATCCTTCCTCCAGGAGGCAGCAGTTCCTAAAGGTTCCATCAAATACTGTCCCCAAATACTGCCACCAGCTGGGAACCAAGTGATCAGATATGCACAAGCCCATGGAGGATGCTTCTCATTCAAGCCACAACGAATATGCTTGACATATTCTCTTCATTTCAACCAAATCTTTCCTTCCCTTTTCTGTGGAAACTCACTTCAACCTTTACCCAGGCCACCCAGCAGTCAAGCATGGATCCCACCACATCTGTCACCAACTCTTTCTACCAAGAGCTTTTAAACCCCTTGTGAGCCACAACAAGGCACTAATGTCATCTGATCTTTTTTTCCTAGAAATTCAATCCAAGAAAATGAAATATTTTTTGCCTAGCTAGAATTTCCATGTCTTGTTGTGTGCTGATGAACTAAAATCTACCATTGCTTTGAGGAAAACTCCATATTTCAGGTCTTGAACACATCAGAGTACAGGGACTGTGTTCAATAACACCCCAGAGTCAGTTTGAAAGCACAAAGGGAAGGACCTTTAGGAGCCTGCGAAGCAGGTGTGAGATCCTAGGTGTAAGCATCTCTTTTGATCCTAGAAGCAATATGACACCAATGAAAAAAGTAGTATTGACAACAGAGGAGCCCATGCCATTGACCAGTGCCTGACCCTGACAGTTTAGAACTCCAAAGCCTTGCCTCTAGGTCTCACTCAACTCTACATGGAACACACAGATTTTAGCAAGTAAGAGTCCTTGACACCTCACTAGTTTTGGTCTGCTACACCAGCAGCCACTATGTCTAAGTTGCTGAACCTATATCAATCATTGGCATGGACTAGAAGTCAACTTATAGAATAGGCCATATTGCAGTGACAAGATCCTTCTAAATCTTAGTATCCAAATATGCTGGGCTTTTTATTCATTCTATGTTTATGCTGTGGGACATCTGGGGAAAGGCATGTCTTGTCCAGGTGTTCTTCATTTGGGACATTGACAGAGGGAAGGCCGAGGTCCTTCTGTAGTCATATTGCTATCAACTATCATAATCATCACTTTTATCTCTAGGAGAAAGATGAACTTCACATAGAGTCAGAAGATTTATCTTGGTCCTGGTTCCACTAGTCAGTAACTATGTCATCTACTACCACAAAATGTCTCCTGAGCCTCTGCCTCCTCATCTATGAAATGAAAAAAATGAGGTTACAAAGAATTTCTAAGGCCACACACCTCAAAACATACATGCTTCCTAGAAGGGAAAGGGAATTGTTGAGTGTTGGGTATGGATTGTCTACAGTCCTCTAGAGAGCAAAACTATGCTCACCTTTCAGAAGGCATGCTTGGGGACGTTAGCACACTCAAGATCACAAACAACTGGCAACAGATGTAGGATTTGAATCCAGGACCATTGCATTATAAAATTATAAAGTGTGTGTGTGTGTGTGTGTGTGTGTGTGTTTCATTCCAGCATTTGTGATCTGGCACTGTACAGAGAGGAAAGTGGAGAGAAAAAGAGACCAGAATGAGCCAAGTGAGTCAGGCACCATGGGGTAACCTTAGGGAATAAACTTTCATATTTTTTATGATCCAGTTGGCTTTGGTAACTGCAGTATTTAGCACACACCAAGTGCTGGGTCCTGGACAAGGTGCTGGATACACAAATACTAATTACACTTGGGAAGGAAGGAAGGCACGTATCAATTATGAAAATAGGAAACACTTTATAGATTTCAAGAGGCGAAGATTTCCTTGAATGTATTACAAAAAATAAAAGCTACTCATCATATAAGCAACGAGGGGGCTGGGAAAGAACAGGTGTGGCCATCTGATGCAGGCTCTCAAGGAAGGGGAAGATGGAGAGCACATCTACACTGGCACCTTCCTGTCACTCTTGAGATAATGACTTAATCTTTTCTTTTGCCTTTGAAATCTTCTGCCCTGGATTCCAATTCAAAGAATTAGAAAACTGGGGCTGTAACCAGTCTTGCCTTGCTGCAGCCCTTATTGAAAGAGGGAAGAGATGATGCTATCTCTGTCAGCAAACAAATCTGGACAGTTTCGGGACTCACAGCCTCTATGACATGGGACAAACTTCAAAAGTCCAGGAAGCTGTTAAGTCTTGGCCCCCAATAGCCAACACAGTATCCTAGTTCCAGACGGATGGGCCAGGACTGTCTCCTGAATGTGGTATGAACTGTCTTGAAATGAGCTAGGAGAGAAGTCTTCTTTAGATGGAGGAAAAATAGAAGGCAGCCGCCTCCTAATGAGCACAGTTTACAGAATGCAGACCAGACAGGTAGGCTGTGCCAAGGAGCTTCATCTAACGGTCAAGCACTGAAAGTCTCTGAAGGCAGATAGTGGTAGAACTGGATGATTGTTGTTTTAGAGACTCCATTGTGGACATTCAAAAATATGGAAGAGAAAAACAGAGACCAGTGAGATGAATTAATCATCATTCAGGGGCCAGACAATGAGAACTTGACAGAGCAGTGGTCATGAGGACGAAGATGAAGACAACAGGCTTGGTATACAATGCAGAGAGAGGTGAAGCTGAGCCATTCGTGGGATATGAGGGTGAAAGCAACCTACCATGCTTGAAGCTTGACTGGCGACAGGATGGAGGGACAGTCACTGAAATGAGTACTTGGATGGAGGAATGTGTTTGGGGGGATAAACTACATGGGAACTGCTATATTTGATTCCTTACAAGTCAGTGTGTCCAGGTGTGAAGAGACTTTGGGACACTGATGAGGTGTGCATTGGTACCCTACCAGTGGTGATCCTGTGTTCAGGATGAGGAGTTGAATCTGGAGAGCTGTGACTCAGAAGGGCTCCTCTTTCATCTGGCCTCTGAATGCTTGGCTCCGGAGGAGCATGACCGCAGAAATCTATTGGGAATGCACAAATCTCACTTGAAGTGAATGTTTCTGTTCTACAGTGTCCCCCAAGCAAAATTTCCCTGGAGACTCTCTGAAGCACACTGAAAATTGATTTTTATTTCCCTTTTCTCTAGGTCCCAAAGTTGAGGGGAAATCACAAAAGTTGGGTGGACTTTCTTCTCTGCTCTTTGAGTGTAGTAAAATTCCTTGTGATGGGGTTTTAGACAAGAAAGCGTTTAAACTAGGGCTTTGGAGAATTGTTAAGCCAGGTGAAACCAGGCTCACCTTTGTCCAGTCAGTGCACACTCTGGGCTGAGATGAATGCTCAGTGGTACACAATTAGGAATAGCAATCTATTGAGGAACAGGTGTGAGGACAGGGAACCATTGCCTCACAGCCTTGTGCTATCTAGGATTTGGAAGGAAGGGAGGGAGGGAGAGAAGGAAGGATGGAAGGAGAAAACAACTAAGGTCTTCCTGAGTTCATATTTACCATCAGCTGCAGAGTCTAGCTATTTCCCATTTAGTTTTCTTCTTGTAATTTCATACTTGTATACAATGCATCTTAGTCACATTTACTCCCTGTGACTCTCTCTTGCCTTCTCTTCTCTTGCTGACTTTACTCTCATCATTCAACCAGTCCCCAACTACTTTTGTGCCCTCCCTCCCACCCTCCTCCCTCCCTCACTCTCTCTTTCTTTCTGGTTAACATCTTGTCTAGGTAGTAATAGCTGCGGGCTGCATCTTTCTGTTAGCAACAGTCATGGCACATCTTGGAAACAGGGATTCACAACATTCTTCTCTGAGGCTCACAGTCTTGCCACTCTGTCTCTCACCCAGTGTTCTCTGGACCTCAGAGGGGCTGCTTGAGTTCTGGATTTGTTCCATGGCCTATCTCAGCTTCTGTCATACTTTGGAATGCCAGGCATCACCATGTTTAGAATTTTGGTTTTGGATTATTTGTTTGGGTGGCACTGGGGAATTGAACCTAGGATCTCATGCATGTGAGGCAATCACTCTACCACTGAGCTATAGCCCCAGCCTTAATTGTATTGTCTGGCCTGACCTACTAGAACAGAGACTCTTTGCAGGATAAAATATTTAGCTGTGTCTGGTTCCTGTGTCTCAAGTTGTCCATCTTAAGCCCTCCATACCCTGGTAGAATGGAAGGCTAAACCCAACACTATAGTGTTTTAGAAGGAATATGACCAATCCTGACTTTCTTTAAAATTCAAATGAGACCAAGGAGACATTTGCATTATTTCATATTCAAAGCCGACTGTTGACACATTTAATCTTCCTAAACTCACCAAGTGTGGCGGCTTTCTCCTACCAGTGGGGTTGCATAATCTTCCAGGCGCACATTTGAAGCACCAACCTAACCTTCGTGCATGGCAGCTATGGAGCGGTAATTGCAAGGGGGTGTCTCTGAAGGGCTGGTGGAGCCAGGCCATCTGCTGCAGCATCAGGGACAGCCAGGGGTGAGGATGAAGGGACTCCTGTAATGGCTCATCTGCCAATTTGTTCTCCCCACACCAGCTGAGTAGGCTCCAGGCTTGGCAGTCAGGAGCTGTAGTCTGAATAGAAAGGTCACCAGCATAGCGACCAGGAAGCCCTGTGCTGAAGGGGTAGTTACCGGTTTATCTTATAAGCAGGGAAATGGAAGACAGTATGGCATGGAAGTAGTCACAAGGCAGGCAGTTGTGCGTCTGTCTTTAGTGGCAGGCTGTGGCCAGCACAGCTACTGGGACACACTGCACCTGGCGTCACCTCTGTGCTCTCCCCACGCGTAGATTTCAGCACAGCAGTGCCTTCTCCCTCTGGATGACCTAGTGACTGAATTTTTGCCATTCATTTTGACTACTGAACTCGGGGCCTCTGGAAGAGAAGCAAGTGTCCTGAACTGCTGAGCCATCTCTCCAGCCCCAGCTTTAATGAGGGGTAATGATGTGCAGTCTGCTTCCAGATGTCTGATGGAGGACAGGGAATGAGAAGGATCCGATGAGGTCATGAGTCCAGCAGACAGCCCAGCAAAAGCTTGGCCAGCCACAGGGGTGCCTAGTCCTGCCCAGGCTTCCTGAGAAATAGGTGTCTTTAGCATGCCAGCTTTCTGCTCCAAGATCAGCAGCAACAGACAGAATTACCTACCTCAGCTGCCACAGGGTAGTTGACACATGGATCCCAGATAGAGGATAACTTCTCTGCTCCCACCACCAAGACTCAGGGTAATGCTCTGTCCTTTGAGACAAGTATTCATCCAAGATACAACTTGACCAAGAGGCCAGAAAAGAGGTGAATGTACCAAGCAGCACTATCTCTTCGTTGTATAAGTTCCAGTACTGTTGCAAGGGGAGGCCCTCTGTCCTGCCTCAACTTGATTACCGTGCTTAGTTCAAGACCATAGGTGACCTCCCCCTTTCTGAATGGAGACAGAGGAGGAGTGGATGGGAGGAGGTAGATGAGAAAGGGGGGGTGCAGAGAGAGGAGGAGGGAGAGGGGAAACTCCAGCCAGTCTACAAAATAAATGGGAAAAATGTTATTTAAATAAAATAAAAAAGAAAAGCCCCTGTGGCACATGACCTAGAAGTACACACCAGGAATGAGAAAACACCTATCAAGCACCCTGCTTACAATAATTGCTGTCATTACACAGAAAACAGAAACAAAAACAAAACATAAAATAACCAGTGATCCCTTGTGCTGGGAGAACTTAATGCCCTGCCCCACACTGCACCTGCTCTTGGGCCTCTGTCTGTCTCCAGGGCGGTTCTTCTTTTCCCCTTCAACATGGCACAGTGCTTCACCAGATGTTTGCATCTGCACAGTTTGCCTTTTTCAGGTATGAAAGAACTGAACAAACATATGTGCCTCCTTTTTTTTTCAAGGATGCCATGAGCCCTGAGCTAAATTCAGAGATCACTCACTCTTCACCTAACTTCCTTTTTCTCTTTCATGTACATTCAGTAAGCTCTTTTCAAATCTTTATCTTCCCTTCCCTAATTCACGGGTAAACTGCTTCTAATCCACTTGAAGGAAAGAGAATGAATAACAGAATTTAAATATTTGGTGTCTACAATACTGCTTGATTTAGAGTGCCTGTGCTCAGGGAATGAGGTCTGCCAATTGAGAGGACAGTCTGATGAGCAGATAGATGAATGGGCTCCATCCTCAAGGGGAGTATGAGGCTCATAGTTCACACGATGTGAATGGCGGGCCTTGTAGGAGCATATGATATGTGTGACACAGGCTTTTCCCCATCCTGTGATACCTGGAACACCACTGTTAGTTTCATTATTTATATTTTTTCTTACCTATTCAACTTGAAACCTCTTAGCAAATGTGCAAAGGGGAAGAAGAGGGAAGGGGTCACACTCTAGATGGTTTCAGACATGACTGCTTTGATAAACCCTATGATGAAATCTCTTCTTTGGGGCAGATGTGACAAGGATGGAGACACCATGCCAGCACTATGCTATCTGCTAGTGCCAAGCCAAAGGGCATTATTGCGGCTGTTATGGTGGTGGTATTTTGTTTGGTTGGTTGGTTTGGATTTTGTTTCTTTGTTTGTTTTGGTCAATTTGACACAATTTAGAGTTATCTTGGGAAAGGAATGTTAATTGAGAAAATGCCTTTACAAGATTGGCCTATAGGCAACTCTATATTCCATTTTCTTGATTAATTATTGATATGGGAGGGCACAGCCCTTTGTAAGGTAGGTGAAGCTAGGGTGTGGGAGGTGATGGATGCTGTGAATATGCTTTATTGCCATTGGTTAATAAAGAAGCTGCTTTTGGTCAATGGCTTAACAGAGTAAAGCCAGGTTAAAAGAGATATATAAAGAGCGTAGGCAGAGTCAGAGAGAAGCCATGTAGCCACCCGCAAGAGACTGACGCCTCTGCCCTAGCCCACCAGAACCTTGTCAGTAAGCTACAGCCACATCCAAGACACAGATTAATATAAATGGGTTAATTTAAGGTATGAGAGTTAGCCAGAAATACGTTTAAGCTATTGGCCAAATAGTACTGCAATTAATCCAGATTTCTGTTTGATTATTTTGGTTCTGGGCAGCTGGGAATGAACAAGCAGATTCTGCCAACACTAGGGTGAATATAAAAATAGTCTGAGCAATCCAGGAGAAGCAATCAAGTAAGCAGCATTCACCTGTGACCTCTGCTTCCATTCCTGACTCCTTATTTCTGCCTTGAGTTCCAGTTCTGACTTCCTTTGGTGACAGAATGTGACCTGAGGGTTGTGAGCCGAAATAAACCCTTCCTCTCCTTTGTCCCAGCAGCGGAAGGTACCTAGGACAGATGCCATCTTTTCTTTCAGTGGTCATGATGATATTCAAGCCTTCCTCTCACTACCCCTTTCATCCCTGCTCCTCCCAGCATCTGACCCTAGAGCTCAAGCTAACCATTCCTACCCCTATTGATGGGGCCATCTGTCCTCTCCTCTGTGGGTTCTCTGTCCAGGGATCCTTTCTCCCATTCCTGCAACATTTCTGTCCAGAGAAGACTTCAGAGTACTGTTTCTACCCGCCAGCCTGTCTTCCAGAATGCACGAGGCTTTGAGATTCTCTCTTTGTTTCCACCCAGAGCAGTTCAGCTTCTCCTGTCTGCTCAACTCCACGGTAGCCAGCAGAGGAGCAGGGTGATGATCTAACAGGCACCAGGAATTGTACGGTGGCTCACACCTAACTTTAAATTTGTTTTCCGAAGTATGCTGAGAGGGAAGTGGAGAGGGAGAGATTGGATGTCTCTCCCTTTTCCCCTCACCTATCCAGAATAAACTCTCACCTCCACCAGACATTCTTTCCTAGTCTCAGCATCCACATGGAAGCTCATAGCTGTCCATAATTCCAGTTCCAGGCATCTGATTCCCTCTTCTGGAGTCCACAGACAACAGGCATGCACATGGCATGCAGAAATACATACAGGCAAAACAGCCACATACATAAAAAAATAAAAGAGAGAGAAACAACAGGGAGAGAGAAGGAGGGAGGGAGGGAGGAAGGGAGAGAGAGAGAAAGAGAGAGATGCATACCATGCATACCTGTAATCCCATTACTTGGGAAGCTAAGACAGAAAGATTGCTGTGAGTTTGTTTTGTGACTAGCCAGGACTACACAGTAAGACCCTGCCTCACTTAAAAGAAAAAGGAAAAAAAAACAGGCATACAGAGACCCAAAGAAGCTGGAGTGGTGATGTGTTGGTACCCCAAGGAGCAACAACAGCAATCAGTGACCACCAACAGCTAGGTCCCACAGTGTCCTTGATCCGGAAGCAAAGAGAGACAAATGCTCAGGCTCAGACAGCTTTTTCCTTTGCAACTCAGTCCTAGACTGATGTAGGAGGGTCATCTGTCTATGTGTTACTTTCATTGGTTAAT